>ML320866.1:1571-64112 GCA_005239505.1 Nicotiana paniculata | reverse complement strand
TTGCTCGTTATACTTGGTGTGTTATTCCCGAACACTTCGGGGAACCTAGTGAGCCTCCATTTTTCTGTACCATATTGATGGGTTCGAGACTACATCCATGTACAGTTGGGGTGCTGCTGTCCTTTCATTCTTGTACAGGCATTTGTGTCGGGCTTCTATCGGCACACAAAGAGACGTTTGTGGCTTTCTATCGCTTCTACAGGTGACAACACATTCAAATAATATGTCCATTAGTTGCAATTGTACCTAGTTATAGTTATTCTTATACTTTAAGTCAACTTTCTATGTTAGATTTGGGCCTGGGAGAGATTTCTGCAGTTTCAGCCGNACTTTAAGTCAACTTTCTATGTTAGGTTTGGGCATGGGAGCGATTTCTGCAGTTTCAGCCACCACTACCACAACTACCGGCTAATGTAGAAATTCCGGAGCTTCCTCTAGCCTGGAGGTGGGTTGTGCATCATGCTCTTGCATGAGATTATGATGCCCATCATAATCTCCCCATCTGCAGGGATGTTTTGGATCTGCTGGACGACGCACAAGTGAATATCTAAATAAACTTACCTGGTATAGATTAACGCAGTTATGCGCCTACTAACGGTCTGTGTTCTTATTTGATAGTTCATTTGGATGTCGTACACCGATGATGTGTTAGATACCCTGCCAGCGTATTGCAGGTTTGGCCGACAGATTTGGATGTCTTCTGTCCCGATCATATGCCTCGATATTGTTGAGCATCATGCCTCCGAGCGGGTATGTTGTCAGTTTGGCCTGCCGCAGCCTATACCGAGTCCGCCTACATGGCATGCCAGACACTTTGAGAGGGATGATCGGTCCAGGGTGGACGACACATTTACGGCATGGCTTGAAGAGCAGTTGGGTATTTGGGACAGGCGAGGTGACTTGATCCCACATCCCCAGTTTTGTTCTATTCAGAATTATATGGCATGGTACCGCACTGTTACTCGACTTATTGTCGAGAACCCAGTTCATCTCCCATACGGTCGCTACGTCCCATACGCCGGGAGACACGAGGCCCTGGTATGTTTTCTGTTATTATTAATTATATACCTGTAATTTTGTGCCAAATATGTAGTTTATATTTTTTACTTTGTGCAGGCGATTGGATTGCATAACGTCTATCACATGGGGCAGCAGATGCAGAGTTATGTCCACGATCCTGTGGTCATGCAGCAGTATAGTCAGCGATTCATAGATATGGCTACTCAAACACTGCAGCGAGCCCGATCGGATCAGCGTTTGGCATACGAGGCTGATTATATAGACCCAGCGCAGTACCAACGAGGTCGTGGTATCCCACGGCCTCGTGGCGCCCAACGACCTGGTGGTGCCGGACAACGTGGTTGTGGGAGGAGAGGAGGTGGTCCCCATCTAGGGGGCGTTGAGACTCCTGCGGATGATGTTGATGATGATATGGCAGGTGTCATGGATGGGACGGACATGCCATCTTACAGCCATGGAATTTATCCCACTCAAGTACCCTCGCAGATGACCCCATCGGGTCAATTAATCATCATGGGATCGGATATTCAAGGGGAAGATTGGGGTAGGTACTTCCCAAGCCCGTCTACCACTGACGAGGAACGACCGACCCGAGATTTGTATAGTGGGCGTCGACTGAGTTATGGCTTCACATCACATGCGCAAGTATGTGTTTATTTGCATTGGATTTGAATTTGTTTTGACTGTAACTTATTTGTTTCCTTTAACTTCATTAATTTTCTTTTTGAAGGCTTCATGCGATGCTACGACAGATGACTACATTCAGGATCCAGACACGATGATGATGGTAAGACAATATAAATTGCTGTGAATTGTTATGTAATTTTCTATACTAAGTTTTATATTATTATGTAGCATTCTACTAGACCTGACAGCACCGCCGAAACATGTCATCCTGCGTTGCATCCGGCTATAAGGAGACGGTTTGATGATGATGATCCCGATAGCGTACCTCGGCCGGCGGTAATGATGCGCCTCAGACCAGCAGCTACATTGAGACACACCGGTTGCGGGACACATTGATTCGGCCTTCTTTCACTTTTTTTTGTATTATGATGTAAACAATATTTTTGTATACATTAACAACAATATTTAATCGAATATGATCATTAATTTTTTTTGTTCTCATTTCGTTTGATAGTTTCATATAACAACACAAGTACTAAAACTTAACTTCCACTTCAATTAAAATAAAATTTAGTACAACAAAGAAGGAAAACAATACTACAGCACAAGCACAAATACAAACATAGGCTGCTAACATAATAAAAATACACTAAACACATACATGCAAGTGTTTAACCTCGGCTGCCATTTATTCTCCGCTCCAACCACTTAAATCGTTCTTCCAACTGTTCTTTTTCTTCTTCAACCTCTTTAGGTTTCGCCTTCACCTCCGCAAGTTCCCGTTTATATTGGTTTTTTCTTTTCCTTTTCGGCTTCACAAGTCCATTCTGCTTTCCATTTTTCTCGTCCTACCTCCTTCAGTTTAGCCCTCAAGTCTGCAATAATTTTATTGCCTTCTCTTTCACGTTCCTCTTGTGTTGTACGCAAATTCTTAAGATAATGTAGTTGTTCTCTGTAGCATTGTTGATAACATGGGGTGTCAACCCATTCCTCAAAATCACACACAGGTTCGTTGGGATCCTTGTAAAACTGATTCAAACAATGCCAGTAGCGACGTCCACATTCACCACCGTCCCAACAAAATTGCATCAAGCATGCTTTTCCACAATTGCATTTTGGTGCACGAAGAGGTTGAGCCATTTGTGAAATATTTGCTTTTAGTAAAAAAAAACCTTACTTTTAAATGAAATATTTGTTTTTAGTAAATTTTGAGCACACAAATTAACTGGAATGAGCCCGTTATTTATACGCGAGACAACACACACATAATGTAGTGGTAAGTCGCGCTAAATACATAACGTACTATCCAACAAAGCTATATTTTGCGTCTTAAATTTGATGATGTTGACATGACGACTTTATGTCAGCTGGTCAGCTTTTTCAGTTAGACAAGATAACACACACATAACGTAGTGGTAAGTCGCGCTAAATACGTAACATACTATCCAACGACGCTATATTTTGCGTCTTAAATTTGATGATGTTGACAGGACGACTTTATGTCAGCTGGTCAGCTTTTTCAGTTAGACAAGATAACACACACATAACGTAGTGGTAAGTCGCGCTAAATACATAACGTACTATCCAATGACGCTATATTTTGCGTCTTAAATTTGATGATGTTGACTGGACGACTTTATGTCAAATAGTCAGCTTTTTCAGTTAGACAAGACAACACACACATAACGTAGTGGTAAATCGCGCTAAATACATAACGTACTATCCAACGACGCTATATTTTGCTTCTTAAATTTGATGACGTTGACAGGGCGACTTTATGTCAGCTGGTCAGCTTTTTCAGTTAGACAAGACAACACGCACATTGATTCGGCTTTCTTTGACTTTTTTTTGCATTTGGTGTAAATAATATTTTTATTTACATTAACAACAATATTTAACTGTGCTAAATATACATACAATTTTATTAATATATAATTTAAATCGGTAATATGGGAAAGTACAAATAATAATTAACAAGCATAATTTTATTTCATAAATCTTGGAACATATACATAGACATGAAACTATCACAACATCAACTCAAGGGTAGTTTGGTACACTAGAAGAACACCCCCCACGATTAGTTTTGCCACCCAAACCAGCTGAAGGACATTTACATCGGTCGTGCCCTGTTTGCGAGCATATACCACATTTGCGCGCATAAACGGTATCACTAACATCCATTTGGTTCCGTATGCGCGTTCTCTTCTGCACCTGTATTTTACGCAAATATGACTTGTTACACACCATTTTAAATGGTTCCGGAGGCCAATAATGCTCAGCACCCACTGGTTGCAACTGACCACTATAAGTGTTTAGGTACTTGGCAACACTATATTGTTGATCAACATAGTTGGTCTTTCCAAAACTAATACGTTGATAGCACTTGATGGCATGTGATCAAGGCATGTGGTATATGGACCATTTCCCACAAGAGCATAACCTTGATGATTCATTTACAGTATGTACATTATTCCCCCGATTTTGATGGATAGCGGTGCGAACTTCAAAAACATTTTTTTCGTTATCATACTGCAAAAATGAATGCCAATGTGTTCTCCGTCTGTATTTCTCAAATCTCTGCATCGGCACTGGCATAAATTCAACACCCCTTTACATCAATTCAGTTGCAGCTGCATACCGTTCAACAAACCTCTCCGCCATCTGCTTGAACGACATTCGCACCATGGCTGTGACGGGAAATCCTCTTGCCGACTTTAATAACCCGTTGAAGGACTCTAACACGTTTGTAGTAAGAACTCCCCATCGTCTGCCACCATCCGCATGCAAAGTCCACTTTTCAGGGTTATGTCGCATTAGCCTACAATAGGCTGCCTCGTCTTCTTGCCTAATAGATTTCATATGCCTCCGAAATTTGTGCTGTTGGTGGTCCGTTGCTGCCATTCACATCAAATCATGTAGATCCTTCTTGGGATATACCTTATGGAAATTGGCCTTAAAGTGCCTCACACAGTAACGGTGGTATGCATAAGGCTCTTTCTATGCAGGCAAGTTATCCACAGAACTTAATATACCATCATGACGATTAGATATTAGACAAATACCTGAACGCTGTTTCACAACATGCTCTTTCAGGTGGTTCAAAAATAGCGTCCGCGACTCTGTGCTTTCATTGGCACAAACAACAAAAGTCATAGGAAATATCCGGCTATTAGCATCCACTTCCACGACCATCAAAAGCTTGATATTGTACTTTCCATAGACATGAATTCCGTCTATGGATATTACGGGCCGGCGATGCGAAAAACCATCAATTGCTGGCTTAAACGCCCAGAACACGTAATTGAATATGTATTCTGGTGTTCCCGAACTCCGCTCAAGCTTCCATTCAACGACTGTTCCGGGATTAAAGTGCTGTAGTGCGGCCATGTACTTTGGTAGACCTGCAAAAGACTTATCCCAGTTACCGCAGACAATTTCAAATGCTCGTTTGCGCCCAAGAAATGCCTTTTTCTCGTAATAGTATGGCCATATTCCTGGTGGATTGATGTAATGCACTCTTTGATTATACCTTATGGAAGCTTCGATGTGCGGAATAAGTACAGGAGAAATCAAGTCAATATCCAAGTTGAAGTGATTACCATTGAATGTGTTCATTTCACATGCGTGGATGGGAATGTATTTACCCACTTTCCACATACCTGTCTTCTTCTTGGACGCACGCAACAGCCAAGGACATGGCCAAAACCACCTGCGGCAAACAACCTTGTATACATCCGAACTTGACTCCATTACCTGCATCTCACGACACTCTTTTACGTTGTTCATTTTACAAGCCCTGCTTACGCGCGCTTTATCGGGGAAAAGCATCCCCTTTGCAAGCACCGTTGGTCTAGACTCATCCCACATTGCTGCCCGGATTTCATCAAAATCCCTTGTGAGAGCTTCCATATCTCGCACGCTTGGCAACTTATCAATGTAGGAATCTCCCTTGAATGAAACGACACTTCGGACTCGTACACTCTTCGTCTATGTGGGGGTCTCTTCAAATCTGGTCCTTCCCCCTCATCCTCATCATCACCATCCTTACGAGGAAAGGGTGTCTCGTTTCCGGATTCATCGGCATTATTTTCGTAATCACTATTATGTTCCTCACTTTGTGCATCAGCCAGATCCCGATGTAATACATCATTTCGGACAATTGAGTGAGTACGGGTGGTTCAACTTGCTCGTTTTCACTGCACAACCAAAAAAAATATAAGCTACTGAAATTAATAAATACTTTTCATATAGCTATATAACTTGACTTACAAGTCGTAATGTGATGAAATTCCATGATGGACGTTTTTCAATTGAGTGATGACTACCGGATGGGCCATTTTTAAGATTCATATCCGGCTGGTACCCCCTATTCAATATATGAGCGTTAATACAAATTCAATACACTAAAAATATACATAATTAACAGAAATCACAGCATAAATTTACCACTCGTGTTGTGAATGTTGGAAAGCAGGATAGAAATTATTTTCTCCCTCCTCATTCCCCGGCGGTGATAGGTTTAAATCAAAGAAAAGTCTTTCATCCAGAACCTGTCCGGCAAAAACTGCTCCAGAATAACCACCCGATGACTGAGGGGTATCTCTACTACGCACAACCTCGTTTTTTGAAACGTCTACAACCTTCACGTACATCTTCCAACATTGTGATTAAAAGAAATTCCCGGCATTCATTCGGAGTCCTCAGAAAATCACTCAAAGTTTCATCATCGTCGATGTTAAACTTCGAGTAAAAAGCAACCCCTTGCAGAGTGACGGAATACGGATATCGTCCGGTTACTTTAAGTAACACTGAACGTTTGCTCACACCCATTTTTTTGCATAACAACGATATCAATTTATCGTACTCCATGATTAGTGGCAATTTAACATGACACTGAGCAGGTAAATTGTAGCCCACAGATTTATTCTCCATCACAACCTCACCCCCCCAATATAATGAAACTTTTATTCTACGCTCTTCAGACATAATGAAAAAATACTTGAGAATTTTAACAACAATAAACGTTTGATCAAGAGTTGAAATTTTTTTGTGATTGAATGAAATGCAATTCTAACCGCTTTATATAGAATGGCTGGCCGGAGAATTTTTTTTTTAATTGTATAGCGCCAAAGCAGTAGGCATTATACACTTTTTGAATTATTTGTGGGCCCAGGAAGTAGGTATAGCGCCACAGTACACGACGCTATACAGAAAAGACGTATAACGTCGGGCATTATGGCGTTATACCCACTGTCAGAAAAAAAATTGTATAACGCCACACTATGTGGCGTTAACACTAACGGCACAACTACCGTTAGTGTATAGCGCCACATAGTGTGGCGTTATACATAGTCCGGTCCTATCTTTTTTTTTTTTGACTTATTTTTGTTCTATTTGTTCAATTTTAACCTAATTGAGTTCCGGACTCACTCGATTTACGGGTAATTTTGGATTACGCGGCAAAGATATTTTTGTCCTAAGTAGTAGTAATTATGAATAAATATCTTACTTAAAGAAATGCCTAATTACCAATTTTTTTTTTTCTGTAATGGGAATGGAACAGCTATTGTTTCTACTTTCTACATAAACAAGAGACGTTACAACTTGTTGCAGTGTCCTGTACGGAAGTAAACGTTTAAGGACACATAATTCTCTTTTTACATTTTTAAAAAGAAGATTCATTTTATTTTCCCACTATAACAAAGGAAAAAAAAATACTAAAGAACAAGATAAAAGACATTCAAAGCATTTAAATTTGAACCATTCCATTCTTCATTGTTTATGATTTTGTGTTGAATATTTTGATTCATTCTTGCTATGCTTTTAAACCTTAATTCTTCTCCTTAAAACACGTTTACTAGTAGAGCAATAATGAATCATTTGGATATTTTTCTTTCCTTAAAAATGACAAATCTCTATTCTAAACTGTAATCCACCAAAAACCCTAATGGCCAGGCCAAGTGGCCATTCTTTAATATAAAAATAAGTACCAAATCCAAATGTATCGACTAGAGCAAGATATATAATTAAGAATTTTTATAATCCTGAATTGGAGATTTCGTGTTGTAATGCAAGTGGATCCAACTAAGAACCTTTCTTCAACGACAAAATTGACTATTTATAGAAACTGGACTTTTGAATATTTCAGAAAAGACAATTTGCGGAGTAGGAAGCTGCATCGTATGCAGTTGTGTGCCCCAGCCAAACTAATTGTAATTTGACATTCAGATAATTCCATTATGTAGGCGTTTGGACATAAGAATTGCAAAATTCGAAAACATTTTTAAATGAGATTAGAGTTGTGTTTGGACATAAATTTTAGTTTGGGTTGTTTTTGAAGTTTTGTGAGTGAAAATTTTCAAAAATAATTTTTTGCAGTTTTTCAAATTTTCAAAAATTTTCAGAATGAATTCAAGTGAAAATTGGAAATTTTATGAACAAACGCTGATTTCGTAAAAGAATAATTTTTTTTTAGAAAAATCTTCCATCAAATTTTATGTCCAAACATGCACTTAATTACTGTATTTAACAGAAAAATTTCTCTCCGCGATAAATAAGTTTAACAGGGTACAATATATTAGTGTTCAGGTAAACTCATTTAAAATCATTTCACAAACTCATGAATGCGCAAATATTGTGTATGAAAATTTTAAGGCAGGTAAGTTGTCTGAATAATTAATTAGTAGATGTCGAGGAATAATTAAAAGCTACAGCTGGTGTAGCGTTACAAGACAGATTATGGTTATTCTTAATTTCTTGAAGATGTTAATTTTTCTGAATATATTAAGGTAGGGATATCATGGTTTAATGAGAATATTCGGTGCACTTAGTTTTGTATGCCTTTCTCATTATCTCTAACAATATTACTCATTATCTCTTGCGTGCTCTTTTCCTTTCCCAATTACTACAAACACAAACAAATAATCAAACTATTATAGAGCACAAACATATATATATGATCCTTTCAGGTAAGGGTGTTTAAATCGAACCGGAAAATCGCACCAAACCGAAAAATTAAATAAAATCTATTAAAAAACTAACTAGATTTGATATTGAGTAAAAAAATCCGAGCCAAACCGACATATAAATATATCATTTATACATATATTTTTAAGACTTTATATTGAAATTTCTTTAAAAAATATTGAAATATTTGGGATCCTCTCATGTGTTAACCTAGAAAGCGTACATTAATGAAAATTATTGTTAGACGACTAAGAAAATAACTATCTTGTATTACTAAAGAAATTCTCCCATTAGAATATTTAAATAGATCATATGTTTGTTAATTTTTTCAATATTTACTAAACATATATTCACTTATCAAAACTTTATCTATAACTAAACATGACTCGAGATTGGTTTGGTTTGGTTTGGTTTTGATAAAAACTGAACCAACTCCACCCCTACTTTCATGTGTATCAACTAAAAAATATACCCCCTCCGTACTATTTTACTTGTCGCACATTTTTACACGTTCTTTATGAAAATATTAATTAAAATAATTTAACTTAATTATCCTTATTCATTCTTTCGTTTCAATATTAGTTCTTACTTTCACTATATTAATTAATCTATCTTTACAGTTGTTAGACTAAGGCGTAATTTGAAAGAAAAAAAAAAGAACTAAATATCTTTTGTTTTTTTCTTCTTCCTGAAATGAGAAGTATTGGGGAATAACTATCTCTAATAAACGTGACAAGTAAAACGTGCACGACCTTAGAAGAGTCATTTTCAGTTATCGCGAAAGAAATCAAATGATTAAAATTGTTCTTTTCATCCTAAGTTAGAAACACACAGTTTCACTTATGAATTTAGCTGAGATGGAACTTTCAACAAACCCAAAGGCGAAGTAAGAAACCATGTATCTTGTGTTCAGATTTAGAAGTGGTAACTGAAAATAGCCACAGTTTCAATTTAATCACTTTTTATTTAAAATAAATTTGAACGAAAATATTGTTCAAAATTCGAAAAATATTCCAGCATAATATATTGGAGTTTCGGCATAATATACTGGTCCAGCATAATATGTTGGAAGTTCATACACATGTGCACAAATCTCCAATATATTATGCTGGAGTTTTCTGTGTTGACTATTTTTCAATGACTTTTTGCAAATGCTGACTATTTTTCAAGGAAAAATGATGTTGTATAGTCGCTGTAAAAATAATAGTATAAAATTTGTTTATTTTTTGTATATAAATACATTATGTATGTTATATATAAATTTTATATTTTTTTTGACTATCAAATATAAATAATTTCTGGCACGAACTAAAAATAATAATACCTTATTTTTTAATTAACAATTCAAAACCTGACTAACCCGTGTTATTTTCACCGGCTCTTTGACGGAGAAAAACCCAATAAGAAAGCTTCAAAGTCAAAGGGTATTATTCCACACCGTGTTTACCTTTGAGCTGACCAAATCCAAATGAATCCCTCTTCTTCAGAAGTTGTACATCGATCGCTATTCTCAATTGATCCTTTGTACTTTTTAATAGTTGATTGAACTTTTTCTATTTTATTTTTCATAGCTGAGTTAATTGATTTAAATTTATATGTACAGAGTAAAAATTCGTCGATCTATAAGATATAGAAAAGTTATAAAACTACAAAATTAGAAAAAATTATTTTATTGCTGTGTGGCTCAAGCCTCAACGGATGAGTTCAATTGAGAAAGGACAAAATTAAATATTTGACGATATATTCCGTAGCTTGCTAAAATATCGATTCTTATTTACATGTCATACATTATCTAACATAATCTTATTCTCTAGTGTGCATGTCCATGATAGAGCTAGTTTATTAGGTGGGGGTTCGACGACCATATACATAATTGCTTTTTATAATTACTTTTCAGCTTTTACGATAATGTATTTGTTGTATTTGCGGTGCTCTATTCGTAAATACAGCAACAAAAAGCGCCTAAAAATTAGGGTAGTCCAACTGTACACACATGTATTCGCGTCCATGTATTCATGAATACAGCAGCAAAAAGCGCCTAAAATCAGGGTAGTCCAGTTATATTCACATGTATTCGCGCCATGTATTCATGAATACAACGGCAAAAAACGCCTAAAATCAGGGTAGTCCAGTTGTACATACATGTAATCACATGTATTCGCGTTGTTGTATTCGTGAATATAGCAGTAAAAATGCATATTCACGCGGTTGTATTCATGAATACATCAGTAAAAAACGCCTAAAATCAAGGCAGTATGAACATGTATTCGTGCCTTGTATACATGAATACAGTAACGGTAATAACCTTAAAATTAGGTATGTTCAGTTGTCTAAGAGAGTGAAAAAACATAAATAGCGTATTTCATGCTTTATTTTATGCCTCATTGGTAGTATAAACCATACTACTTATTTTGCTATAAAATATAAAAGGTAGCTATAGAAAATAATATTTTAAAATGATTTTGATTTATAATAAATAGGATGTATACCTTTGGTATAAGAGGTAAAATTTCCTTTAAACATTGTATTTGTACTAACTACTAAGAAATTTATTAAATATGTATAAATATTTAATTGTGAACCCAATAACTAAGATGAGCTATGAGTTATGAATCTGCCTGTGGTTCTTGAGTAGTGAAGCATGGTTGAAATTAAATCCCTGCAGAACAAATCGTAAAAATAACACGGCTAGCTAGTTTTCGGACTGGTAATTACCAGCGTTTTCAAAGTCATAGAAAAATAGCCATTATTTTGCTGCAACTCGGAAAGTTCCAGCATAATATAGTGGAGATTGGTGCACATGTATATGTACTTCCAGCATATTATGCAAAAATTCCAGCACACACAAAGTTCGAGCGTGATATATTGGAGATTGGAGCACATGCGTATGGACTTCCAGCATATTATGTTGGACCAGTATATTATGCTAGAACTTCAGTATATTATGATGGAGTTCCAGTATATTTATACTACATCATAATATACTGGACTTCCAACTGCAGTATATTATGCTAGAAGTTCACATGTAAAAAATTCGAACTCTTGTATATTATACTGGAATATGTTTCGGATTTTGAAGAGTGTTTTTGTTCAGATTTATCTTTACATTAAAAATGGTTAAAAATTAATTATTTTTGAAACTGTGACTATTTTTCAATTACCACTTGTAAATCTGGCAATTTTTGAATTTCACCCGAACAAATATGGGGGGAATGCAATCAAGTAGTGATAAAAAGGGCTGCCTCTGGGGAAAAAATTCAAAAATAGTCAAATTTACAAATGGTCATTCAAAAATAGCCACAGTTTTAAAAGTAATCGAAATTTAGCCACTTTTCATGTAAAGATAAATCTGAACGAAAATACTGTTCAAAACCAGAAAAATACTCATTATAATATACAGAAGTTCTAGTATAATATACCGGTCTAGCATAATATACTGGAACTTTCCGCGTGTTGGAGTTCCAGCATAATATGCTGGAAGTTCATACACAAGTGTACCGATCTCAGTATATTATGCTGGAACTTTCTGTATTGTAGCAAAATAGTAGTTATTTTTTAATGACTTTACAAATGCTGACTATTTTTGAATGATCAGTCTGAAAACTAGCTAGCCCGTGCTATTTTTACCTACCTCTGCCTAATATATATTCGTTGGGCTGGATTTGCCGCCCTCTATTCTCGACTTAATTGGGCTGGATTTGCGCCCTCCATTCCTCGACTTAATTGGGCTGCTCGAGCTGTTTTGATTTGGGTCAGGCTACATTTTTCCATGTACTTATATATCCCTCTAAACTCTCTTAAGCTCAAGTTAGTTGTAGAAATGGCGTGGGATAGTCATTTTTTACTATGGTATTTAATTTTTATCAAGTATTTTTAATGCGGAGTAAAAATAGTCATTACTTTATTAAAATTAATACGAAAAGATATTTTTACCCTTTCTTCATGAGATTGTGTAAATATTAAGGACATGATGTCCTTAAAATTACATTGCACACATGAAGTTAAGGACACCATGTCCTTGACATTTACACTGCACATATGAAGTTAAGGACATGATGTCCTAAAGTTCAACAATGGAAGGTGCAAATATATGACACTTTCTTCTTAATATTTACACAACATTCATGAAGTTAAGGACTCCATGTCCTTAGTATTTACACAACACTCATAAAGTTAAGGACACTATGTCCTTAACATTTACACTGCACACATGAAGTTAAAGACACAATGTCCTTAACATTTACACTGCACATATTAAGTTAAGGACATGAGGTCCTAAAGTTTAACCACAGAAGGTGGAAATACAAGTTAAGGACATTATGTCTTTAACATTTACACTGCACACATGATGTTAAGGGCGCCATATCCTTAACATTTACATTGTACATATGAAGTCAAAGACATGACATGATATCCTCAAGTTTAACAACGGAAGGTGCAAATACAGGATACTTTGTGCTTAATATTTACACAACATTCATGAAGTTAAGGACACAATTTCCTTAATATTTACACAACACCCATGTCTAGCACATGGGTATTTTCGTCTGGGCGGGTAAAAATTTATTAAGCACGGGCTAAAGAGTAAATACATTTTAAACAATGGCTAAAAAATAATGACATCTCTAATTAGTGGCTAACTGTGCACTTCCCCCAAGTTAGTTCGAGTTTGAGGGAGTTAATATACGTATGAAAACTTACATAAATAGCCGGATGGATTCACTATTAACTTTATATATATATATATATATATATATATATATATATATTGACTATTTTTAGTTAAGTAGTTGGATGAATAACTATTTAGGTTAATTTTTCTTAATATTTTAATTATGACATTATGTGGTGTCTACAATTTCTGATATGTGGACTGTAAACCATGATGTTTGTATTTCCTCCCTGACGTTCCATTTGTATTGACATGACCTTCTGCATGCTCCTTATTACTTAAGGTGAAATAGTTTGTACTAATATGTATGAAGTGAGAAATCTGGAGGCAAAAATGAGTTTTATATATTAAACTATTAGGTATTTTCAATTTCATTCTGATACTTGACCTCAAATTTAAGTTTTAAATCATCGTATCATATCATACTATATTAAAAGTACGAAGATCAAAAGTTAAATATGAAAGACTAAAATAATCCTATAAAATTATTGGACTTTTATGTCCTTAAAAATTATATTAATAATACCTTCAATATTAATAAAACATGTAAGCTACAAAAATTAGTTTTGTAACATTAAATTTGATTTGAGATTGTCAAAGAATTTATTAAGGTACATGTATTTAAATTCTTCACTTTACAAAATTAAATTTTTTAACTTCTCATGTGTATAATAAATTTTTTGAGCTAAAGTTTACTGTTCTTATATTATCTTCTCTTTCTATTTTTCTTAGCTTAAACATTCAGATTATTATAATATTTAAGTGCAATCTTTTTTTTTATAAATACAATTATGATTCAAAGCGTTTTACTATCTATGTACAAAATAATATAAGTTTTATAATTCTATACTAATTATATGAGATACACACACAATATAGATGTCCAAGGACTAGTTTGATTAAAAGGATGTATCCGTTCATAAAATTATAAGATGACTAGTCATAATAGCTGTCCTACAACTCTACAAATTTAGGCCTAATATGAGAAGTGGCTACATCAAGTTGCAGTATATAGTGGCTTTGTATACGAATATAGGACAATAGTATTCTAGCAAATTAAAGGACAGACTCTTTAAGGACATTGATTTTTGTTTCCCCTTGAAAACAGATAACAATTAAACTTATAAATAATTTTAAAGATATGTGGTTTCACCAAGTACTAATTGATAAATACTATGATTAGTAATAGAAATTAACAGTAAAGTAATGCAAATCAGTATTGAAATATAATTCAGCCCTCAAGCTAAATCGCCCTCGAACCGGTTGAGAATAGAGTTATGAAATATGAAATATGATCCGTTCCGAGATTTCCGCCATGATCCTCGAACAGTCACGGATATCTCGACTTTCCGCTATCATGCTATCTTCGGTCTTGCTCGATGTCTATCCCGTTTGGTCTCGACATCGGTCTCGATCTCGAAACATACTTCGAATTCCGAAATCGGTACCTTATCCTCATGTCTCAGTCTGATATAATACGGGGCCGATCCTTGATCCATCCCCTGGTCTCGGTTAATCAATAAAATCGGGTGGATCCGATTTTAACCATATACAAATAGTCCCCTCATTTTTTGGAGTGTAATGACAAGAAATGAATTAAGTCTTCGATCTTTACCCTGATTTGTCATGACGTCATCACCGTGACGTAAGCGATAAAGGTGACCGAAACGTCCCGTCGGTACAATTCTCCTGGTTTTTAATGTGTGTCAGTTGATGGTCGGCCACTAACAACTTTGAACCATCGCCATGATACCCATAAATAAGCCTTTTTTCCATTCGTTCAAACTTTACTTTCAATCTATTTTGCTCTAATCTTCAAAGCTCTCTGCATCCTTCCAATTGTTCATCTGCAAATCTTCAAGTTTCATTGTTAACCCCTTTTTAAAACACCAAATACTCTCATCTTGATCCTTCTTTAATCCACAACCAAATGGCGAAAACGTCAAAGACAGTGCCACAAAAAGAAACCGCTTCATCATCTCGGTCGGCCGATGAGAAAACACCGGTGGAGCCACGCCCTGAGGAGTGTGTTCCCGGGGGTGCGTCATCAGTTCCGAGTTTAAGGTCGAGAAAACCTCATCAGTCCGCGATCGATGCGAGCAGGTATCGAGACACATATGCTCGATATCTGAGAACTTCCTCAAGCAAGTGAAGAAAGATTCTAAGTGGAAAGGCAAGGAAGTGGTGATACCGGCACCCGAAGAAGAAATCACTACCCAGTTATTGTGGATTTCTGCCGAAAATATCAAGTAACGCTAGGACAAATCCACCCCTCCTTTTGGAGGATTGTAATTCTGCTCCGATTTTTGTGAGCAAAATCGACGGGATCCCTTTCACCCTCGATCACCTTATTAGGTTGTACAACCCCCGACTCCGAGGTGGGCTATTAAGCTTCAGCGCCGGGCTACCAAGGCACTGATTTCGAGCCTAGATGAGGACAAAGATCGAGGTTGGATGGGTCGGTTCGTTTGACTCTTACTTGGACCTGATTCTGGCCGAGAGCATGCCGTTTCCAAAGAAGTGGAATATGAAACGTAACTATGATTCCACTATTATCTTCTATTTGTTATTTTTGCTTCTTCATTTTTTCTCATCGACATTCTTTTTCTTGGTGCAACTGCTGCTTGGATACCCGGTGTTGTCCCTCATCTCGAGAGCTGGGTCAGGAGCCTGGCCTCGACCTCTACGTATGTTGATCGTGCATAGAGCAATCTGTCAAAGGGCCGGTGGGAGGTTAAAAACCATGGTAAGCCTCGTTCTCGTACTTAATTATCCACTAAAATTCATTTTCGAGCTTACTTGGTTTCCCTTTCTTTTGCAAGTGATGCGACCATGAGGCCCCCGTCCGGCGACGAAGAAACTTCACTACTGGTCCCGAAGCCGGTAAAGGAGAAGAAAAGGAAAAGGACCTCGACCTCCGAGGACCAGAGCCTTAAGCCAACACAAAACTTCATCCCTCTGTCCGTGGAGTCAGCCCAACTCCTAAGGGAGGAAGAAGAAGAAGAATAAGAAGAGGATGACTCCAATCTGGTGGCTCGAGTACGAGATAAAACCAAGGGTCAAAAGACCACCAAACCAGTCGAAGTTGAAAGTACTTTGCCTTGGTCTGACCGGGTCCGAGAGGGGGATTCAATCGGAATCCCTTAGACAATTGGAGCCGAAGGTTCCTCACCTCGAAGTGAGAAGGCGGTTGTAAAATCTATGGAGGCCGACCCCGAGATTCCTTGTGATGAAGAGAACGCCCCAAGAGACCCACTTGGGGAAATAAAATTGGAGACTCCCCGCCGCTTCCTTCATTTTTCGAGGGGATGATTCAGGAGGCTCGGGCCATGAATACTACTTATGCAGAAGGAGCCCACAGAGGGGAGGATCCCTTCCATAAATATTTTGCCGGGGTCGAGGATGCCGATGGCCTGAGTGACTTGGAGATACCGAGGAAGGATTCAGGCGAAACTTCTCGAGTTTCAGATGACCAGTCAATTTTCGTCCCCTAGTGTCAGCCCCGGGTGCAAATGCACAATCTTCATCTCGATCCCGGAGGATGCACGAGTTTTTGCCGCCCCCCTAGGAGTTGCCAGTTATCTTAAGGTCTGGTCACGGAAGAATACCAAGCCCTGATGGACGAAGTGGGAGCACCATGTCTCTTCAATAAGGCACAACATGCCTTGAATCGGGTAAGCCTTAACTCCTTTTGCCGATATCATACTTGTGTTTTTTCTCTTCTTTACTAATTCCTTGTCTTCTATCTGTGTAGGACTCGGTGCTTCATAATGAATCTTTTTCTAGGTCTCGAGCAGAACTGAGTCGATACGAGGCCGATATTCAAGGTCTCACCAAGGAGAAGAATGCCCTTAAACTTCTCAGTGAATAGAAAGAGGAAGAAGACAAGGGCCTCCGAGCTGAGCTAGTCGTAGCTCAGAAAGAACAAAGCGACCTGACCGAGCAGGTAATAAAAATCTTAGAAGCTCATGGCATCATTTTGGGAGTGATAGCTAAAAATTCGATCTCACGGTCCAGTAGAAGCTCGAGATAATCGGTCAGCTCAGTGGAGAGGTAGATGCGGTGAAGGCGAAAACCATAGCGTGGAAGGAAAATATGGACCGTCTTGCCTCAGAGAAGGAGGCTGCTCGAGATCAGTTGTACTTGGATAAAAGCCAGTTCTAGGGCATGAAAGAGAAGAACTTGGCACAAGCCAAGAAAATTGAGGATCTTCAGGCTCGGTTGGTCACGGAACTTGCAGCGGCCAAATCTGAGGCTGAGACGGCCAAGGCCGATGCTGAGGCAATCGTGGCCGTCTATCGATCCGACGCTGAAGCAGCTCAAGCTCGAGAAAAGGAAGTTGCAGATGTTGCTCAAGTTTGAGCATATTGGGTCACTGAGTTTGAAAAGTTCCAAATCGAAGGGAGACTCTCGAGGAGATCCACGCTCGTGGGTTCGGTCTCACTGCCGAGATCAAAAATGCTAAAGAGCTCGAGGCCGACGCCAAGGCATTGGCCTCTTCTGATGATGATGACTCCGGGAGCATGAGCGGGTCCGAGAGCGGAGGGGACCTCGATGGTGAAGATACAACTCTTGGAAAAGATTAGGCATTTAGGATTTTTTCCTTTGAAGTTTTTTATAGAACCTTGACCGGGCCATGTTGCCCTTGTAAATAAATTTTGACATATATACAAATATCTTTTCTTTCCTTTCTGTCTTGTCTTTACTTCATTTTTGTTTCATTTATGCCTTATAAAATTGTATCCTTAGGTTCGAGGCTCATGCAATTTTGACTGAAACCGAACTAGTGTCGAGTGAGTGCTTGCTCGAGCTCGAAGTAGGGTAACCCTTAAGTTTTAACCGAGTGAGGATGATCCCTCGAACTCAAAACAAAATTTGGACCTTTGGCTTTTGTATTAGGCCGATGTGGCCTTTGTAAAAAGAATGGATTTTCCCCCTTTTCGGCTTGAATTTTTTTTCTTTTTGTTATTTATATGAAATTTTTAATGCCTTAGCATGAAATAAGGAATTTGTTCGAGATTCGAACAAATTTGTACCTATTAAGGTATTCGAGGCTTGATACTTGTATTGGTAAAAAATAGACATTACACATGTAATATCTTGGATAACAAAGCAGTATACGTGGAACCATGGAAGGGCGACAACTGGATGAAAGCTTGGAAAGAGGTATGAAGCAAAGAGGTACGGGGTAAACACCCACGAGATAATTAGAAGAGGAAGCTCCAGTATAATCGAGAAGTTGAAGAGACACAGTCAGAATGAAGCAGGGCAGAATAAAGGGCAGATTTATAGATCTTCAATCAATGAGCTAAACATTACAGAATCTTCACGCAACATTTACGATTTCCTATTGTAACATTACATTAATGATATAAATATTCATTAATTCTCAATCATTAAGAAGAGTAGACGTTATATTAAGAAATTCCCTATAAAACGGAGTAAAATATCACTTGTATGGACACGTTCGAACCACTACCAAAATATACTTACTTTTATGTTATCTTATTGCTTTCTTATTTACAAGTCTAAATCCTATTATTAGCTAATCTCTTTGGTTATCAGAAGCCCGAGTACTTCTTAAAATAGCTTTGACTAAGAATCCAATTCTTTGGTTAAACAAATTGGTTCTGTTACCGAGAATCTGATAATCTTTATTTTTTCTCGAATAACCTTTATCGAATCATGTCGAATACCAATGACAACAACCAACAAACAACTGGAACCCTAGTTCCATCGCCTCAGGGATCCCCACGAGGTTCAAGGGACAACTCCCCAGAAAGATCTACAACTCACAACAATGATCAAATTGGAAACAAGCAAACAAGAGAACAAGAACCTGTGAAGCAGATGGTTAGTGAATATGTGAGTGAAGCTCTTCAAGATTTCATGAGGGGGCTAACAATTGTGTCGCCTACGCCTCCTCAAAACAACACCGCGACTGTAGAAAATCCACAATCTGGACTAGCAAATTCAGGAAGTAGAGGCACTCTAAATGAATCACTTGGAGGAAGACCAGGTATGTTTAATTATTCAAATTTACAATCTTTAATACTAACCTTGCAGAAACAGGTGAAGGAACAAAATGATTGCATCGAGCAAATTTCTGGAGTACCACCTGTCATCAAGGGTATTGATATTGATAAATACTTTCAACAACCCTGGAAGCCAAGTGCAGCACCTTTGCCGATTCCCAAGAAATTCAAAATGCCTGACATACCAAAGTACGATGGGACAACTGATCCACGTGATCATGTTACTGCTTTCACCATAGGAGTAAAAGGCAACGACCTGACTAAGCAAGAAATTGAATCCGTGTTGGTCAAAAGTTTTGGAGAGACACTCACCAAAGGAGCATTAACAAGGTATTCTCTGTTGCCCGAAAAGTCTGTTGAGTCTTTTGTTGAGCTTGCAGATTTGTTTATAAAGCACATTCCGGTGCACAAAAAATGGAAAAGAGAATGGAAGACATATTCAAATAAAATAGGGAGATATGGAGTTGCTTCGTGAATTCGTAGACAGGTTTCAACGTGAAAGGATGCTTCTACCAAGAGTACATGATAATTGGGCAGCTATGGCCTTTGAAAGTAATTTGAATGATAAAAGCTCTGAAGCCACGAGGAGACTCCAAGAGAGCTTGAGAAAGTTCCCATCTACAACATGGAACTATTTTATAACAGGTACATCACCAAATTACGAATTGAGGAAGATACTATTACCCAATCAAAAGCAGAAGACATGATGAGTTCTGGACGCTCCGAATCAGAAAGGAGAACTGGAAAAAACAGGTACGATCCATACATGGGACCTTCGAGACGAGAGGCTCGTTCCAAATTTGAAAACCCACGATCTGATCACAGACCGTCGAATAAAGATTCGAGCTCATCATCATCAAGATCCAGAAAGGATCGAGATGAGCAAAATAAAGGTAATACAAGAATTGGAGATTACAGTTTCAATGTAAGTACTTCCAAATTAATTACAGTATTAAGAAATATGGGTAATAGAGTTCGATGGGCCAAAGAAATGAGATCAAATCCAAACAGAAGGAACCCAGACTTCTGGTGTGAATTTCACAATGATCATGGGCACAAAACGTTAGACGGCAGGTTATTGCAAGGTGAGGTAGAATTCTTATTAAAACAAGGTTATCTAACAGAACTGTTTAGTGAAAAACCACCATCTCCGAAGAGAACTGTAAATGTGATAAATGGAGGAGAGGAAGTAAATGGCGTAACTTATACTTCAGCAAGAAGGATGTCCAAGTTCACAGTGACCCACGGGAAACAGACTCGTGAGACATTGGATGCTGACAACATCTTATTCGACGACTCAGATGCTGATGGATTACTGCTTCCACATGACGACACACTAGTAATATCTCTACTTATACATGACACTAACATAAAAAGAGTATTGATTGATCCAGGTAGCTTGGTCAATATAATTTTGCTGAGGGTTGTGGAAGAAATGTTAATGGGGTACCGTGTAATTCCAAAAGCACGCTCCTTGTCCGGATTCGACAACTCTACTGTCATAACAAAAGGAGAAATTGAGCTTAATACCTATGCAGAAGGCGTCGTCAAGGAAACAAAATTTTAAGTTATAGATATAGATATGACTTATAATGTAATCATGGGGAGACCATGTATCCATGACATGGATGCAGTACCATCCACCCTGCATCAGGTAATCAAATTCTCTTCCAGATTGGGAATCCAACAAATTCAAAGTGATCAGCTGACTTCAAGAAACATCAACTCTATGATGCATTCCAATAAAAAAGAAAGAGCGGAGGAATCAAAATACGAGGGAGAAACTCGAACATACACGGAAGAAAATGATAAAGACACGGTGAATCAAATCACCACGGATGTCACATCAAGACATACAGACATGGATTCCAGACCTGACGTTATTCAAGAACCAGAAGAGAATGAAAATATCAAGACAACGACTGAGGAGCTCGAAGCTGTTCCATTGTTCGAGCTTAAGCCTGAGCACAAAATCCACGTAGGAGCAAGGCTAAGCCTGACCAGAAGAGGTAAGTTAATTAAATATTTAAAAGTTAACGCAGATTGTTTTGCTTGGTCCCATTCAGATACGACAGGTATACCCCCAGAAGTGATGACTCATAAACTAAATGAAGATCCATCCTTCGTACCTGTCAAGCAAAAGAAACGAAAGCAAGGATCAATCAAAAATCAAGTGATCGATGAAGAGGTATAGAAACTCTTAAAAATTGGTTCAATACGTGAGGTAAAATATCCTAATTGGTTAGCTAATACCGTAGTGGTACCTAAAAAGAACGGTAAATGGAGAGTATGCGTAGATTATATGGATCTAAATAAATCATGCCCAAAAGACTCATTTCCATTATCGCACATAGATCAAATGATTGACGCCACTACAGGTCATGAATTATTAAGCTTTTTAGATGCATATTCTGGTTACAATCAGATAAAAATGGACCCTTCAGACGAGGAAAAAACCTCTTTTATTACAAACAGGGTGGCTTATTGTTACAAAGTCATGCCTTTTGACTTGAAAAATGCTGTGTCCACATATCAAAGGCTAGTGACCAAGATGTTCCAAGAACATTCGGGGAAAACAATGGAGGTGTACATTGATGATATGTTGGTAAAATCAACGAAGGCAAAATATTATTTTGCAACATCTCTCGACTACTTTCGAGATTCTCCGCAGGTATAACATGAAGTTAAATCCAGAAAAATGCACTTTTGGCGTCGAATTAGGTAAATTTTTGGGTTTTCTCGTATCAAGTAGAGGCATTGAAGTAAATCCTGCTCAAATTAAAGCTATTGAATAAATACCTGATGTACTAACGAGCAAAAAATAAGTTCAAATATTAACAGGTAGGATTTCAGCTTTAGGAAGATTCATCTCCAGATCTTCAGAGAAGAATTTTAAATTATTCTCAACACTAAAGAAGCAGAATCAGTTCGAATGGACTAAAGAATGTCAACAAGCTCTTAAAGACTTGAAGGCTTATCTATCGAATCACCCACTACTGTCTAAAACAAAGGAAGGGGAAAGGTTATACATTTATCTTGTTGTGGCAGAAATAGCCGTAAGTGCAGTCCTGGTAAGGGAGGTCAAAGGTAATCAATCTCCTATCTACTATGTAAGTAATTCTTTATTAGATGCTGAAACTAGATATCCTCATCTAGAAAAATTAGGCTTGGCTCTAATCATGGCAACTAGAAAGTTTAGACCGTACTTTCAGTGTCACCCAATTACTGTTGTAACTTCATATCCTTTGATAAATAATTTGCATAAGCAAGAACTGTCAGGTAGACTGGCTAAATGGGCAATAGAACTAAGTGAATATGACATAGTCTATCAACCTAGGACTACAATAAAGTCTCAGGTTTTAGCCGATTTTGTCGCAGATTTTAACACTAGCTTAATTCCTGAAGTAGAAAAGAGTTACAAATCTTTACTAGAGCTAATCCAGGAATATGGACTCTATTCACTGACAACTCTTCTAATATCAAATGAGCCGGGTTGGGAATTGTTTTAATACCACATTCGGGTGAAAAGATAAGGCAAGCTATTAAATATTATCCCATTACTAACAATGAAGCAGAGTACGAAGCTGTCATTACAGGACTCGAATTAGCACAAGAACTCTCAATTGAGCAGATCATGATCAAAAGTGACTCTCAACTAGTGGTGAACCAGATGCAACAGACTTATACTGCTAGAGAGAATCGAATGCAACGGTATTTGGAAAAGGCACGAGTCCTGGTGAAGCAATTCCAGTCATGGAAGATTATGCAAGTACCTAGAGAGGAAAACGCAGAAGCGGATACGTTAGCTAATATTACAGCAGTTACCGATGTAACGAATAAAGACAATGCTATTGTGATACACTTATTTCCAATTGACCAGGACAAGAATGAGGTAACATTTAATAATCTAACCTGGGATTGGAGAAATGAAATTGTAAATGTTTTGCAGAATGGTATCGTGCCTGAAGATAAGAAAGAAGCTCAAGCACTTCGCCGAAAAGCTGCACGGTACTGCCTAGTTAGTGACACTATATATCGCAAAATGTTTGGAGGTCCCCTAGAAAGGTGCCTTGGACCAAACCAAACTGAGTACGTGATGAAAGAAGTACACGACGGACATTGTGGGAACCACGCAAGTGCAAGATCCTTAGTCAAAACCCTAATCAAAGTAGGGTACTATTGGCCTAAGATGGAAGAAGACGCTAGAAATTTCGTAGCTAAATGCGATAAATGTCAGTGATATGCTAACAATATGCATCGGCCCGCAGAATTATTACACCTGATTGTATCACCTTGGCCATTTATGAGATGGGGAATGGATATAGTAGGACCTCTACCCCCAGCCAGAGGAAATGTATGATTTTTACTTGTATTAACATATTATTTCTCAAAATGGATGGAGGTAGACGCTTTTAAACAGGTGTAAGAAAAAGAAGTGAAAAGTTTCATATGGCGAAACATCATATGCCGTTTTGGTGTACCAAAGGAAATTGTATGTGACAATGGACCATAATTCATAGGTTCTCAAATCACTCTAATTCTTCCAAAGCCGGCAAATCAAACGAATCACTTCTTCACCATATCATCTCGTGGCTAATGGTCAAGCTGAGTCAACAAATAAAATCATTGTTAACAATCTGAAGAAACGATTGGAAAAAGCCAAGGGAAATTGGCCTGAAGAACTACTGGCAGTATTATGGGCTTATAGAACTACTGCAAAGACAGCCATGGGAGAAACCCTATTCGCACTTGTTTACGGTTCAGAAGCTCTAATACTAATGTAAATTGGTGAACCGAGCATGAGATTCACAACAACCACAGAAGAAACAAACAATGACACGTTGAGGACAAATCTGGATTTACTCGAGCAAAGGAGAGAAGCTGCTTTAATACGTATGACAGCTCAAAAGCAAATCGTAGAGCGATATTACAACAGAAAATCTCACCTCAGGTATTTAAAATTGGAGACTTTGTCCTTAAGAAAGTTTTTCAATCGACAAAGGAGGATGGAGCAGGAAACTTAAATCCAAATTGGGAAGGACCCTACAAAGTGCGTGGTATTGCTGGAAAATGTGCTTATGAGCTGGAAACCATGGATGGCGGAATTTTACCAACAAGTTGGAATGCTGTTCACTTGTAGAAATATTACTTCTAAGGAAAAGGAATACCCATGTTCAGGTATCATTACGTTCAATTTTATTTAGAACAGTTAAAATTATACTAACCATTTTAGATGATAGGCAAAAAGCTAACCCATAACCAGATGATGATATTAGACCTGAATAGACACGAGGAAAAAACTGAATTCCCGGTCTAGGGTTACAACTTTCTGATGGACGTTTCAAAGGGTTAAGCAGTCATCATCTAAACTATATACTTTCGAGTCCCGTATGTTTTTCCTTTTCAGGAAAAGGACCACAAGAAAGGAATAGTCAAGTGCTCGAGATTTTATTTTTCAAAGCTCAAACACTTGGGGGACTATACAGTATGGAAGAGGCAAAGAAGACTATCAAAAAGTCAAAGTTCAAGCCTGAAGATCCATTTTTTCCAACAAATCAAAAGTTACGAGTAGAATCAAAGAGCCAAAGACAAAAACACAAAGCCTGATTCAGAAACCTACAAAGAACATACTCGTGAATATAAACAAATGTTTAGGTTAAAGGCAGAATTTAGTTACGGGAAGAAATTCATACCCCCGTGTTTATTCAAAACCTGTTGTAAATGAAAACAGTTATCAAAGAGTCAAAGACGATGCTCAAACACATGTAAAATGTTACGAAAGTTCGAATAATATAAAAAATTTCTGCAAAACATTATTCGGAAAAAACATGTGAATTCCTATCTCTCTTTTGTATGTTTACACCATTATGAAGTTGAGACGTCTTCTTCATTAAGTGTCTTTCATAAAAGGGCCCTCTTTTATAAATCGTGCTTGTTTAAAAAAGACACGAAGTATTAAAGCATTTTTAGTGCAAAGTTAAAAAGGGTGAAACAAAAACCCGAATGTAAAGCATGCAAACACTTAAGAGTAAAACGAAAACTCGAAAAAATACAAGTCATGCTGAGAAATATTATACGACGGTAGAAACTAAGTATTAACTTAGTCCAAACCAAATTTGTTTATACAAAATTGCCCCTAAGTTGTCATTTGGGACTTACTAAACCAATTTCACCCCCAAATGGGATCGGGGGTAACCACCAATTGTTCCAAAAAAAAGGAGCAGTTTGAGATGGCGAGGCTTGGGCAACAGCTTCATCAGGAATGATCTCATCACCCATAGGAACTTCAACTTCAGGTGATGAAAAAGTTTGACTTTGCCGAGACTTTTCAATCGTCTCCTTAGTCTTGGATATTTCAGCTTCTAAGTCAAAATTTTCTTGGCCCATTTCCGTCAATGTGTCAAGACGGGCATTCAAGTAAGCCCAACTCACATCAACAACTGCCTTATCCTCAAGAGCCTCGTAATCTTTCTCCCATTGTTCAATATCGACTCTCAGCTCATCTCTTTCAACCACGATAGCATCATAAAAAGCCTGCAAATGAGCAAAATATCTTTCTAGAAACTGAATCATGTTTATAAGATTCATGGAGTTTCTCTTGGGTCTGAGTTAGTGATTGCACAATTTCACCAGCATAAGCCTCCTTCTGGTCCAACAAAGCCTTCAAGCTTCTTATCTCTTCAGTAGCATTTACTCTAACCTGCTACCCTAAGGTGCACTTTTCCTCTTCTACGGCTTCCATATCAAGTTGAAGGTTCTCAAATTGTTCCTTCCAGTTATCAGCCTCGGTATGGTGGTCATTCATTAACTGCTCCGTATGTATGATCCTTTTCATCAACTCTGTACCAATGAGATTGATCTACACAAAAAAAGGAAAATTAGATACGGCAAAGGCTAGTGTTAAGAAGAAATAATAGGAAGGTTACCTTCAAAGATGAGTGTACAATATCATTCATCCATGTTAAGGAGATATGCCTTTCCAATTTTGACTTTTCAACCGAGCCAATCAAAGGGTTCAACCACACATCCAACTGGCCTGATTTCTTTAAGAGGCTACCTTCCGCAGGAACCTCGATCATAATTCGCTTCATCTCCCCATTGCTAGAATACCCTACTTCAATAATAGAAGGCACGGTAGTAGGGGTAGATGAAGGAGCTACGGGTGGCACAGACGGGGAAGCAGAAACAACAACAGGCACAGCGGACTGAAGTTCCACTAGAGCAGAAGGAGGAAAGATGGCAAGAGGCGTCTCCTCTGAAATTGAGCCAAAACCTTGATGGAATAATTGCTCAACTGATTCAGTGGTTGTAGAAGGAGTTTCCTCCTCAGAGTATGCAGGGGTAGAATGATCGGGCTCAGGCATGGAAGATGGACCAGTAAGGGGAGAAGATTCGTCATCAGACATGACTCTTCTTCTTGCTCGTGGCCTACGATCCAACGATCCTTCCTCCTGCTCCTCCCCATCTTCTAAAGTTTGAGTGCTATCTACTTTCCTTTTTGACGAAGAAGAATTTAAGATAATTTCTTGAGCCTTGGCCAAAGAGAGCTTCGAAGCAGTTATAGCAGCACCGGTGACACCACGAGCGGGAAACCCTAACAAACAAAAGGGATTAGAGAAGTTCAAAAAAGAGAGAAAAGTGAAACGTAAAAAAAAAGCCTACCATGGGTTCTTACTTTCCAACCAAACCGTGCAGAAAGGTATTTCCAAGAACGTTCTTCCATTGGAGCGATCAACAATAATTTTTCTACCCAACCACGAAAACAAAAAATATCCTTGACGGTTCCCATGGTTGATGGTACTGAACATCTATCAAGAATAAAGAAATAAGTGAGTAAACAAAAACTTACGTGCAAAGTTCCAGTTCTCAGGGAAGGGTAAATTTGCTTCACCTACTAATCCACCTGTAGAGGCATCAACAAACTTGGCATACCAACCTCTATCTTTATCATCATCAGGATTGACTAAAACTCTCTTACTCCTAGCCATAAGAGTAAAGATTCCTCGGCGGAATAACTTGGTTGAGTAGAGGTGAATGAGATGATAAAAGTTAAAAGGAAGTGAAGCTAAGTTAGCCAAATATCTAAGGCATGCTACTGCCCTCCAGACGATAGGACCGATTTGTCGTAAACACACGTTAAAAAATCGACAAAACTCTATAATGACAGGGTCGATGGAAGGCCTGAAACCCAAAGTAAAAAGGTAGGTATATACAAAAGAATAGCCTGCTTTGTAAGAAGTTATCCTTTGATTTTCGTTGGGGACCAAGACCAGAAAATTAAATTTCCAATAACAGTCTTTGCACAAGAGAAATCAAACCCTCAGTAATTTGAGTAGGGTAAAGATCATCGTGATCATGGGACGTCATGGAAGAAAGTTATTTTCTTATGGCTTCACTGTCATTTACGAAAGAAAACTCAGCGGGTACAATCTCATTTACCTTTGGTTCGCGAAGCGGTTCACTTGACTCTCTACTCTTAGAAGAAGATCTAGAAGCTCTATCCCTAGAAGAAGATGGAGTAACAATAACCCTAGAAGTTGGTGGGGGAGTAATGTTACGTTGAGAAGAAGAAAACCCTCTAGAAGGTGTTGAGCCCAATCTCCTTAATCTACCGCCCCTCCTACTCCAGATCGGAGCAGAAGAAGGAGATAGTTCATCGACTATTATTACTTTTTTGGGGTCTTGGTTTAAATAAGACATATTTGCATGAAGGAAGGACTTGCAAGCAACAAAAGAAAGTTAGAAGTTTTTCGTAGAAGCAAAGGCAAAAATGGGTATTTATACACGAAGGCAACCATCAAAAAATGGAAAGATACTGATGTGAAAGTCATTATTAAAACTGTCATCGTGATTGATGCAGCCGCAAAAAGATCTAAAGTGCGCTGATGAATTGCAGAACCAATTCGGAATCACCACGTGGCACATGCATTTAATAGAAGTGACAAGCGAAGCGTACATTCAGAGACAGATGCAATGACATGAGTAGAACAGCGACAAAAAATTTCCGCCATAAATATGTATCCACTTACCAAATATTCAATTGATAAATAAATGGTAAGTGGGGGGACTATATGTATTGGTAAAAAATAGACATTACATGTGTAATATCTTGGATGAAAAAGCCGTATACGTGGAACAACAATGGAAGGGCGAAAGCTGGATGAAAGCTTGGAAAGAGGTACGAAGCAAAGAGGTACGGGGTAAACACTCACGAGATAATTAGAAGCGGAAGCTCCAGCCTAATCGAGAAGTTGAAGAGACACGGTCAGAATGAAACAAGGCAGAATAAAGGGCAGATTCATAGATCTTCAATCAATGAGCTAAATGTTACAGAATCTACGCAACAGTTACGATTACCTATTGTAACGTTACATTAATGATATAAATATTCATTGATGCTCAATCATTAAGAAGAGTAGAATTATATTAAGAAATTCCCTATAAAAGGGAGTAACTCACTTGTATGGACACGTTCGAACCACTACCGAAGTATACTTACTTTTATGCTATCTTATTTACAAGTCTAAATCCTATTATTAGCTAATCTATTTGGTTATCAGAAGCCCGAGTACTTCTTAAAATAGCTTTTACTAAGAATCCAATTCTTTGGTTAAACAATACTGTTGAAGCCCTTTGTAGTGTCTTATAATGCCTTAGCACGAAATAAGGAATTGTTCGAAAGTTTGAACAATTAGTACCCATTAAGGTTTTCGAGGCTTGATATTATCGAAGCCCCTTGTAATTTTACCGAGTGTAGCCTTTTTAACCGATTTATGAGACTATTCGAAAACCTGTTTTAGTATGGAAGTCTCCGAACGTGTCAATTTGGCCGTAGCCTTTTTATTTTGGGATTTGCCTCTTGGGATTATTTTCCCGTTTCACTTCAAGGTTGCTCGAAATGAGGGATGCCTTTAAGGTCTTAAAATCTCGAAGTTTTGATAATTTGTCCTTGTCTATTTTTCAGATGGAAGTCCCCGAGTGTGGGTTAGTTGTTCGAACTTCAGTTATCATCAGCCCTTAAGCCTGCTCTCACAATAGATCGAGAGTACGGAATTGTAAAGTAACATTTTTCTAATGCATGAGATATTCAGCAAGGAAAAATACTTCTCTTAGTAGATGATTATACATGCGTACATGTTTGATACCAGGGCTCGAGCAACCTATACGGGCACGGTTCATTCGACCGTTTGGCCCTTACAAAATTTACTTATCGAGACCCTGATGCCACAAACTAATTTACTTGCAACAAAAGTTGACATCCGAGGCTGATGCCCCCAGTATTCGAGGTTGATTGTAAAGAAGCATTGGATACTGTTGAATTTCTCTAAGTTAGCACGAACAAGGGTTGCCTCGTTAAAAACCTCGCCGGAAAAACCCATTTGGGACAAAAACTGGTCTAAGGAAAAAAGAGTGCAATGCGTGCTTTCAGACCTAAAGACTTCGTGTTGAAGAATCCATCACCGTCCACGACCGAACACCTGCAATTGGTTAGTTTAGAATATAAATGAAAATGGAAAGGTCGTACCTCAACAGTAGTATCGTTTTAGAAGTGATATGTTCCAATTGTTTGGTAATTGCTTGCCGTTCATCGTGTCGAGCTTGTAGGATCCCTTTCCAATGATGTTGAGGACCTGATATGGTCCCTCCCAATTTGGACCCAGTTTTCCTTCATTTGGATTTCAAGTGTTGAAGGTGACTTTTCTTAGTATCAAGTCCCCAATTTTAAATTGTTAAAGATTGGCTCTTCGGTTGTAATACCTTTCGATTTGATGTTTTTGTGTGGCTAATCGGATGAAGGCGGCCTCGCGTTTTTCGTCCTAAAATTCTAGGCTTGTATTCATGGTCTTGTGATTCAATTCTTCTGTTGCATATCGAAACCTGAAGCTAGGTTCCCCAACCTCGACGGGGATAAGAGCTTCGGCACCATAGACTAAAGAGAATGGTGTTGCCCCCGTACTGGATTTTGATGTCGTATGGTATGCCCAAAGAATCTCGGGCAATATATCTCTCCATTTCCCCTTAGCGCCGGTCAATCTCTTCTGAAGATTTTGAATAATAGTCTTGTTGGTCGATTCGGCTTGTTTGTTCCCACTGGGACGATATGGTGTTGATATAATCTTTTTAATCTTGTGATCCTCGAGAAATTTAGTCACTTTGCTGCCGATGAACTGCTTTCCATTATCGCACACAATCTCGGCAGGCATCCCGAATCGACATATAATGTGGTCCCAAATGAAGTCTATGACTTTTTTTTCTCTGACTTTCTCGAAATCATGTGCTTCAACTCACTTAGAAAAATAATCAGTCATAAATAAAATAAATTGAGCTTTACCTGGGCCGATGGGAGAGAGCCGACGATGTCCATTCCCCATTTTATGAACGGCCATGGGGATAAGACCGAGTGGAGATGCTCTCCGGGCTGGTGGATCATTGGCGCATACCTTTGACATTTGTCGCACTTTTGAACGAACTCTTTTGTATCCTTTTCCATATCGATCCAGTAGTACCCTGCTCTAATAACTTTGTGAACCAGTGATTTGGCACCGGAATGATTCCCACAAGTGCCTTCGTGAATCTCCCATAGGACATAGTCAGTGTCTCATGGTCCCAAACATATCGCCAATGGTCCATCGAACATCCTCCTAAATGTTGTTCCATCCTCAGCCAAAGTAAATTGTGCTGCCTTTGTGCTCTTTTGGATCTGATGGGAGCTTCCAGCTCTTTAGATATTCGATGTAGTTGTTTTTCCAATCCCAGGTCAGACTTGTAGAGTTTACTTCGGTGTGGTCTTCTTCGATTACTGATCTCGAGAGTTATACGACAGTCCCCGAGTTAAGTTCGTCATCTTCGATCGATGACTCCAAGTTTGCAAGGGCATCGACCTCGTTGTTCTGTTCATGAGGTACGTGGTGTAAGTTCCACTCTTTAATTCGATGTAAAGTCACCTTTAGCTTGTCCAAGTATCTCCGCATTCGATCTTCTCGGAATTCGAAAGTACTATTGACTTGGTTTATCACAAGTAGGGAATCACATTTGGCCTCGATGACCTCTGCTCGCAAACTCTTAGCCAGCTCGAGACCTGCAATCATGGACTCTTACTCTGCCTCATTGTTAGTTAACTTCGAAGTTCTGATAAATTGTCTAATTATGTTACCCGTGGCCGGCTTCAAAACAATGCCCAGCCCGAACCCTTTCATGTTCGAAGTGCTGCCTGTGGAGAGGGTCCATCCACACCCCAATGATGTACTCGATTTTAATAATAGTTTTGACCTCGAGTACGAGGGCTGGCGTGAAGTCGGCCATGAAGTATGCCATGATTTGAGACTTGATGGTCGTTTGGGGTTGATGCTCGATATCGTACCCACTGATCTCGACATCCCATTTGGTCAATCGACCCGAGAGTTCGGGTTTTGTGCAAAATATTATGAAGGGGATAAGTAGTTATAACACAAATCGGTTGACATTGGAAGTACGTTTTTAATTTCCTAGAGGCGCTTATTAAAGAAAGCGCTAATTTTTATAAGTTTGGGTATCTGACCTCGGCTTCACCTAAGGTCCGACTAACATAGTAAACAGGGAATTGCGTACCTTGCTCTTCTCGAACCAGTACTACACTTACCGCTATTTCCGAGACTGCTAAGTATAAGTAGAGTTGCTCGTCCTCTTTCGGGTTTCGGGGTGTGAAGCATTGGCGGGCTTGACATGTACCATTTTAGTCCTTCTTAGGCTTGCTGGCATCTCGGGGTCCATGCAAAATTACTCTTCTTCTTAAGCAGTGAGAAGAACTGGTGACTTCTATCTGAGGACCTCAGGATGAATCGCCTTCGATGTGATATCTTCGTACGGCCTTGACATTATCCACGACCGTGATATCTTTGATGACTTTGATTTTATCGGGGTTGATCTCGATCTCCCGTTTTGATACCATGTATCCGAGAAACTTTCCCGAGCCAACCCCGAACGCACACTTCTTCGACTTAAGCTTCATGTTGTACTTTCTTAGTATGTCAAAAGTCTCCTGCAAATGTTTCAAATGGTCCTTTGCTCGCAGAGACTTAACTAACATGCCATCAATATAAACTTTCATTGATTTAACTATTTTTTCTTCGAACGTTCGATTTACTAGGCATTGATAAGTTGCACCAACATTTTTTAGTCCGAACGACATTACGTTATAACAATAGGTGTCGTAATTAGTAATAAATGAAGTCTTTTCCTGATCCTCCGGGTTCATCTGTATTTGATTGTGCCCGGAGTAGGCATCGATAAAACTGAGAATCTCGTGGTCGGCCGTGGCATTGATCATGCAATCGATATTTGGCAAAGAAAAAGAATCCTTAGGGCAAACCTTGTTCAAGTCCTTATAGTCTATGCACATTCTAAATTTATTTCCCTTCTTAGAGACTACCACTACGTTAGCTAACCATTCGGGATATTTTACTTCCCGAATGGACCCTATTTTGAGAAGTTTGGTTACCTCATCCTTAACGAATGCATGCTTAACCTCGGACTGGGGCCTTCTCTTTTGCTTTACTGGACGAAACTTTGGGTCAAAGCTCAGTAGGTGGGTAGTGATTTCTGGCGATATCCTTGTCATATCAAGATGGGACCAGGCAAAGAAATCCATGTTAGCTTTAAGGAAATGAATAAGTTTGTTCCTGAGCTCAGGGTTTAGCCCTGTGCCCAAGTATACCTTTGGTTCGAGCTGGTGGTAGATCAACGTGACTTGTTCCAGCTCTTTGAGAGTTGACTAGGTGGCGTCGGAGTCATCGGGGAGTATGAAAGATCGAGGGACCCAGTAGTCGTCATCTTCATCGATCCTTTGCTCCTGCAATTCGGTCGAGGTCGGTGTCTGTGGTTGCTATTTGTCCTCCTGCTTACCCTTCGACTCCGGTCCCTTTGCTGATGAGAGTGCCGATACCGGTATTACTTCATCAACTGCAAACATATCCTTGGTGGCATGTTATTCCCCGTACACCATTTTTACTCCCTCCGATGTTGGGAACTTCAGAACTTGGTGAAGGGTGGAGGGTACTGCCATCATGTTATGAATTCAAGGCCTTCCGAGCAGGGCGTTGTATCTCATGTCACCCTTGATCACATGGAAATTTGTTTCTTGGATGGTCTCGGCTACATTGATTGGAAATATAATTTCTCCTTTGGTAGTTTCACTCACCATGTTGAAGCCGTTAAGAACTCGAGCTGCGGGAACAATTTGATCCTGTAGGCCGAGCTGCTCCACGACCCTCGATCGAATAATTTTGTTCGAGCTTCTTGGATAAATTAGAACACGTTTAAATTGAATTTTATTCATAAGGACATATATTACCAATGCGTCATTGTGGGGTTGTGATATCCCCTCTGCATCCTCGTTATTGAAAGACAAGGTCCCTTCCGGCACATGGTCTCGAGTTCGTTTTTCCCTGGTGATCGACACCTTGGTGCGCTTGAATATGGGTCCTTATGGAATATCGACCCCACCGAAGATCATGTGAATCACGTGTGGTGGTTCTTACTATTCGTTCTTCCTATTTGCATCCTGTCTATGAAGTGGTTCTTAGCCCGGTCGCTCAAGAATTCTCGAAGGTGGCCCTCGTTGAAAAAATGGGCTACCTTCTCCTTTAGCTGTCTGCAGTCCTCCGTTCTGTGATCATGAGTACCATGGTATTTGCATATTTGATTTGGGTTCCTTTGGGCCAGATCGGTTTGTAGGGGTCGAGGCCATCTGGTATCTTTGATCTGCCCAATGGCCGATACAATAGCTGATGCATCGACGCTGAAGTTGTATTCTGATAGTCATGGTGCTTCTGTGGGCTCGACGTACCCATCAACCCTCGGGAGTTGTGTCCTCGATCATTCCTTCGATCACTTCGAACGGGGTTGCGTATAGGGCCGCTATTCCTACTATCTCCACCGTATAGTTGATACCGATCTCTGTTCGATCGGGGTTCTATGTCGATGTCCCTTTGAATTTTGCCGATGGGCATGTTTGGATAAACGAAACCGGAAGGAGCTCCCAACTGATCATCCTTGACCCTGATTTTTGACCGATACCGATTATGCACATCAACCCAAGTCGCAGTTGGATACTCAATTAAATTTTTCTTTAGCTGCCGTGAGGCCAACGAACTTCGTACGTTCAAACCTTGAGTAAAAGCTTGGACGACCCAATCATCTGCGACCAGGGGTAGATCCATATGTTCCATCTAGAACCAAGATACAAATTCTCTTAACATTTCATTGTCTTTATGCTTCACTTTGAAAAGGTTTGACTTCCTAGTCTCGACCTTTACTGCTCCAGCGTGCGCTTTGATGACGGAATCTGCAAGCATGGCGAAGGAATCAATGGAATTGGGCAACAAGTTGTGGTACCATATAATCTCTCCTTCGATAAGCTTCTCCAAACTTTTTCAGCAAAACGGACTCAATCTCGTCATACTCTAAATCATTCCCCTTTATTGCGCATGTATAAGAAGTGACATGCTCATTAGGGTCGGTGGTCCCATTATACTTGGAAATTTCTGGCATGCGGAATTTCTTTGGGATGGGCTTAGGAGCCGCACTTGGGGGGAAAGGCTTTTGCACGAACTTCTTCGAATCCAAACCTTTCAGAATTGGTGGTGCCCCCGAAATTTGATCAACTCGGGAGTTGTATGTTTCTACCTTTTTGTCATTTTCCTCAATCTTCTTCTCCTCTGATACGATCCGTTTTGTGAGTTCTTCGAGCATTTTCATAATGGCGGGGTCAGTCCCCGATTCGTTCTCGTTTGGCCTCTCCGGTACTGGTTCGGCTCTGTGAACAACTTCTAGTAGGGTTCGGGTTTGACCCCACTCGGTGCACGATTTTGATTTTGTAGTTGCGCTATAGCAGCTTGTTGAGCTTGTAACATTTTAAATATTAGTTGAAGGCTGACTCCGCCGTCCTCGCCGCCCTGCGTACCTCGATCGCCTGATCGAATTTCCTTGCGGACACTATTCTCGGAATCGACGCCCAGATTTGCATTTATGGAGACATGGGAAATGACGTCGACATGATATGCAATTGGTACTCCCTAGAGGCCAGCCTGAGGCACTTTGATCCCTGGGGCGGCTATATTGTCGTTTTCTCCATGAAAACCAAGGCCGTTGTCGGCGTGTGTTGGTACTATTTGTGGGTTTGACATGCTGATCCTGAAATCAAAGATACTTACGAGAACAAGCATAAAGTAGTGTTTGTTATGAGAATTAATACCAGGCAATCACTATTATCCGTAGCCCCACGGTGGGAGCCAAACTGTTTACCCTTAAAATCAGATAACAATTAAACTTATAAGTGATTTTAATGATACGTGATTTCACCAAGTACCAATTGATAAATACCATGATTAATAATAGAAATTAACAGTAAAGTAAAGCAAACCAGTATTGAAATGCAATTCATCCCTCGAGCTAGATCGCCCTCGAACCGGCTGAGAATAGAGTTATGAAATATGAAATAAACTGATGAACAAGAGAGTATAAGAGAGAAAGAGTATTGTATTGCTTTGATATGCGAGAATAAGATGGTTACAAATGATTAGAACCCTCCTTTATATAGTAGAGGAATTCCACTTATGATACAATTCTAATTACAGAAGGAAATTCCATGATTAACTAAATAACCATTCTTGATTTGATCCGTTCCGAGATTTCTGCCATGATCCTCGAACAGTCACGGATATCTCGGCTTTCTGTTATAATTCTATCTTCGGTCTTGCTCGATGTCTATCCTGTTTGGTTTCGACATCACAGGTCTCGATCTCGACAGGTACTTCGAATCCCGAACTCGGTACCTTATCCTCATGTCTCGGTCTGATATAATATGGGACCGATCCACGATCCATCCCCTAGTCTCGATTAATCAATAAAATCGGGTGAACTCGGTTTTAATCGGTTTCAACCGTATACAATTTTCATGTATCAAAACCCTTTCTTCTTAATTACCTTCTTTATTCAATTTTCTAGCACTTACAATTATGCGACTACAAAATCCCAGAGTACGGAACCAAATTGTGGTTAAATTGGACAAAGAGAACGAAAATAGTCAAAAAAAAAAGAGTACTCAAATATGTATAACGCCACACTATGTGGCGCTATACATTAACGGTAACTGTGCCGTTAATGTATAGCGCCACATAGTGTGGCGTTATACACTTTTTTTTTGACAGACGGGTATAACGCCACTATACCTGGCGCTATACACTAAAACCACTACAAGGCTGGCCGACCCACTGGTTGAAAGGTAGATGTGAAGTGAGTTTTGTCTTTGAGGTACAAGGTTCAAACCCCTATACCAACACTTCTATATTTTTCTATTTCTTTTTCATTTTTTGTTTCTTTTCATTATTTGGTTTAAGAAACAAAATCTAAATACTAAAATCTCTATTAAAGTATTTATATCTAAACACTTATACCAAATAATGAAAAGAAACAAAAAATGAAAAAGAAATAGGAAAATATAAAAATGTTGGTGTAGGGGTTTGAACCTTGTACCTCAAGGACAAAACTCACTTCACACCTACCTTTCAACCAATGGGTCGGCCAGCCTTGTAGTGATTTTAGTGTATAGCGCCAGGTATACTGGCGTTATACCCATCTGTCAGAAAAAAAGTGTATAACGCCACACTATGTGGCGCTATTAACGGCACAGTTACCGTTAATGTATAGCGCCACATAGTGTGGCGTTATACATATTTGGGTACTCTTTTTTTTTTTTGACTTATTTTCGTTTTTTTAATCCAATTTAACCACAATTTTGTTCCGGACTCCAAAATCCCATGCATCTATAGTGTCTAGTTGGCTATTCGGGAAGATTCCCTATAAATATGGGACACGCAGAGACCTCTTAAGCTTACCTTCCTACAATAATGGGACACGACAGAGACCTCTTAAGCTTATTTTATGGATCATTCGAATTTGTGAAAGTAGTTAAATCAAAGGAATTGAGTTTGAAATTAGAAAGTGAAATCTCAAAAACATAAAAAAGAAATTAATGAACATGGCGGGGGAAAAATTAGAATTGAAGAGGGAGGTAAATAGTAGGTAAATATACTATAAGTAATGAGAGAAAATTATCATTATTTACTCACTCATTTTCACAACCTCAACCAAATAAAAAATGTTAAAATTTTAGATTTCTTATTAAAGATAATTACACAATATATTTGATATATTATATAATATATAATGGTATACTTTTTTGGCCTTTTAGAATTTAGGGCCTAAGGCAATGGCTTGAGCAACTTTATCCTCCCGCCGGCCCTGAATGCGCTATTAGATTGATTTGATCCATAGCGAACTAAATAAAATGTGATGATAATGTGGTTGTTAATACGCTATTAATCAGACTATATGTACTAAAAATCATCCATGGCTAGTTCTCAATTAGAGATACGTGCCTCTCGGCAAGCTGCAATTTGAGGTGTGACATATATTTATATTTAAGAGATTTGCAGAAAAGTACAGCATAACACAAGCACCTACATAGCTATATTTAATTTTAAGTTTACAGCCGTAACCTGTACACAGTGCTGGTGCACAAGTGAATGTTGTTAGACGTGCATTTTAAGAGAGGCGAATTCAGACTTTTAATACAATGGGTACACTCCGACACTTGTCATAATATCAAGTGATGTATATATTTTTAATGTTTTATGATATATTAATAATTTTGCATATTATTCAACTTGATAAACTATAATCTTGCTGATATAGTCTGTGTTTGTCATTAATATTATCAATTATAATCTGACAATCTTTGCATAATGTTTATCTTAAAACCTGTTCAGATTTTACCATAAAATTGAAAATAAAAGAGAAACCAGAATACTAATGAAAATTTAATACTGAAAAATTGAAACTTTGCAAATTTTATAGCTAAGAGAAGAATATTGAAAATATCAAAAAGCTTTTAGAGCATATGACGAGTTCTTTATATGTGAATTGCTTATCCAAAAAAAGAAAGTATATTTTATCCTAAAGTTTTGAAAAAGAATTTTAATAATTTGATTGAAATTCAAATATGTTTAAGCAATAATTAAACAAGTCTCGTCATGGACTTAGATCTTATTATCACATAAATTATTTATAATAAAACCAATTTATAATGGTTCAAGATAAAACAAATCTCAATAGAAGTAACAAGTAGTTTAATCTCTGACTCCTTAAGTTCTTGTTTACCCGAAGACTTGGAAAAGGAGACAAAAAAGGAAAGAATGCCAAGAAGGAAAAACAATATGTCACGACCCGATTTCTAATCAAGTTGTAGCCGGCATTCCTTAACATGACCTAGCGAACCATCTTGACTTTTCTATTATGTTCTATTTCTGTTATGTAATGCATCTCAACACAATTCGATATGATTTAAAGTAAATATTTTTCTGAATCTTCAAATGAAATAATATTCTAAAAAAAGAAATTCATTATGTTATCTTGAATACAATAAAAATAAACTTAATGCAAAGCGGACACCGATGACTCTATTTTGACAGTGTCTATGAAGCCTCTAAGAAATACTGAAATAATAAGACAAAATACTGGAATGAACGAACTCCACGAACTAAAATGGAGCTCACCAAATCTTCCGATAATGGGAGGAGAATATCCTAGCTCGTAGTTTGCTTACCTGCAAAATCTGTGCCTACATTGACATGTTTCAATATAGGTTCCCATGAAGAGAACGTCAGTACACCACGGCGGAACTCAGTATGTAAAGCAATCCTCCCACTAAAGCTGGAACGAGACTCTGAAAGAAGTATGTATGCCTGATATAAGAAAATTCTAAAAGCTTTTGATGAATAGTTGAAACAAACAACTCATATATCTAGTATAACGTTCTTCTTGATGTCATTCATAAAAATTCTCTTATTTTCTTAAAAAAATAATAGAAAAAATTCAAATAGATAGATATATAAGCTTTCTTGAAACTATCCTTGTAAATTTTCCAAAGCATTTTCTTTTTTTTCTTTTTTGGGGAGTTTCATTGATTCTGATATTCTTTCTGATTCTGATTCTAATTCTAAAATTGTCACCATATGATCGGTATATTGGACGATCCCAGTGTCACGACCCAAAATTCATAAGGTCGTGATGGTGCCGGACATCATTGTCAGGCAAGCCAATCATTAATTAATTGAAATAATTTTTCTGTTTTAACATTTATGAAAAATATTTCCTTTCACTTTATTACATATTAACCAAATAAAAATCTATTAATTTAAAAGACAGTGGTTTGAATACTACACTTTAGTAAATATATCCCAACACATCCCAGAACCCGGTGTCACAAGTACATGAGCAATTTCTAAGAATTTATACAATCATCACAAAGCCTGTCCGAAATACAAATTGGACTAGGAAATTTAAAATAAAAATAAATACAGTACGGGGGAGACTCTGTCAGCTGCGGATCCTCCGGATGGTGCAGCTCGCCTAAGTCTCCGAATCCTCCACATTGCTATGAAAGTACCTATGCAATAATAATGCACAGCAAGAGTAGCATGAGTACAAAAAAAAGTGTACTCAGTAAGTCGCCCGCCTAACCTCAGAGAGGTAGTGACGAGAGGTCGAATTAGACACTCACTAGGGGCCAACAACTTAATTAAAAGTATAAGATGGACACGATAGACATGTAAAGGTAGTAAAATAGCATATATATAAGGCACTGAAATCCAAGTAAATACTCGAAATAAACAAACAGTTACCATTTTCTCATTATTTTCCAAAATATCTTAAATAAAAAATTTCCTCTTTGTTTTCCCCCAAATATCATAAATCCACAATTTCTTCTTTATTTTCCCCTAAATATCTTATCACTTCAAAATCATGAAAAACAATAGCATTTAACAATTTAGCATGCGCGTACGGGATAAGGACAACCGGCCTGAGCCATCATAATAATCATCTTTGTGCACTGCCGAGCGTCGAACGACCTGAACCATAATATTTCTTTCAATCTCGCCATGGCGTACGGCCCGCTCCCATGAGAGTGGGGAAATAACACTTCGCTCGCGGAATGTAAATTGCGAAGCGGTCACATGCAGACATGCACAATCAACAATCCACCCCGAATACGTCGGGAACACAAATACTCAAGTAAATGACCGATTTCTCTTTTAAAAACCATAGAATACTATTTAAATCCTTTTTCGAAATTCACTTGCCAAGTTATTTTTTATAATGTTTAATAATACAACCTTATCCGGAAATACAATTGCCCGCGAAAAAAATCAATTCTCTTTTTAGAATGCTTAAGAAAATAAACTCTAATCTTCTTTAGTCATTCAATTACAATATTAATTATATTAGCAGTTTAATATTACAGACAAGATCATAGGTACAACAGGTAAGGCATGCTAGCGGGTCCTAGGCTACCCGGACATGGCATAATAGTAGCTACGCACGGACTCCCGTCACCTCGTGCATACGCAGATAGTAACACATACTTAATTAGTTCACCTAGGGGGACAATTCCTCCTCACAACGTTAGAAAGGAGACTTACCTCGCTCCGAAGTCCCATAACGGCTTCCAAGCCCTTCCGACGACTCCCATGGATGCACAAGGCCCCATAACTACCACATAACGGGCAAAGCAATAAAAATTCATCCTAATACTCACAACAAATTCAAATTATATACTTTCCCAACCTCGCTCAGTGAAATGACCAAAATGCCTTCGGGCCCACGTACCCGGAATCCAAAATTTCTCGAAAATATATTCTACCCATAGATCCAATAGTTCAAATATACAATTTACTCTACATTCCATGCTCAAATTCGTGGCTAAAAAAACCAATTTACCATTTCCTAGGTTCCTTTAAGATTTCCCAATTTCCTACCAATTTCCATATCTAATTCATGCATATAATCTTGTAATTAACTTAAAAACGGGAGGAATTTACTTACCTAGACATTGCATGAAGAAATCCTCTCTTGAAGCTCCTCCAAAATCGACCAAAGCAAGGAAGAAATGAAGAAATGGCCACAAATTTCGCCTATAAACTAGTCTGCCCAGGCCCAACTACTCTCTGTGTTCACATGCCCACGAGTGCGTTCGCAGAGCTTCCTCGAGCCAACACTCCGATAGCGGTCCCCTACCCGCATTCGCATAGGCCAAAGGGCCCCCAAGCCCCCAGCTCCCTTTTCTCTATGTGTTCGCACACCAGACCCTGCGTTCGCATAGGGCAATCCAGCAGCCTTCACAAATCCTTCTATGCGATCGCAAACAACTACCCGCGATCGCAGAGGCCAAATTTAAGAAGCCTCCAAATCCTTCTATGCGATCGCACACCCACTCACGTGATTGCATAGAGTAAATACCCGCTGCACTCACACCAGAAAATCAGCAACCCTCTCAAGGCAAAAATCGATCCGTTGAGCATCCGAAACACACCCGAGGCCCCCGAGACCTCAACCAAAAATACCAACCAGACCCAATACCTCATTCAAACTTAGTCGAGCCTCGAAATCACATCAAACAACGTCGAAATTACGAATCGCAGCCCGATTCAAGCTTAATGAACTTAGAACGTTCAAACTTCCACATTCGATGCCGAAACCTATCAAATCACGTCCGATTGACCTCAAATTCTGCACACAAGTCATATTCGACATTGCGGACCTGCTCCAACTTCCGAAATCTCATTCCGAACCCGATATCAAAATTTCCACTTCCGGTCGGATTTCTCAAAAACCTTCAAATTTCTATCTTTGGCCAAATGACTCCAAAATGACCTACAGACATCCAAATTCACTTTCGATCGTGCTCCCAACTCCAGAATCGCCATACGAAGCTATTCCCAGCCTCGGAATCCCAAACGAACATCAACATCACAGAAATGCACTTCAAGCCAAACTTAGGAAATTTCTTCAAAAATGCTGACTTTCACAATATGCATCGAAATGCTCCCGGGTTATCCAAAACCCGATCCGGACATACGCCCAAGTCCAAAATCATCATACGAACCTGTAGGAACCTTCAAATCCTGATTCGGAGGTCGTTTACTCAAAATTCCAATCTTAGTCAATTTCTCCAACTTAAGGCTTTTGAAATGAGAATTTTCTTTCCAAATCAACTCTAATCTTTCTGAAATTCAATTCCGACCACACATACAAGTCATAATACCTGAAATGGAGCTTCTCAAGACTTCAAACCGCTGAACAACGCGCTAGAGATCAAAACGACCAGTCGGGTTGTTACACCCAGCCCGATCGTCTGGACCCTATTCTTGTGGTACCTCACAGTTGAAGGTTCTAGCATGCTCGCGTTCTTGTGCCTTACCAAGGCACTTCTATCATAGTGCCCGAACCAACGGTACACTAATATCCTACTCTGGCACGAGTAGTTTCGAGGTAACATAACCCATTAAAGGCTATGAACCCTTCTAAGAAATCTAAGAAAACTCCCAAAATATTCTTCTGAGTAATTATTCCATCACAAAATTTAAAATAATGATATATATTCACATTTCTCATCAAAACAGTTCCATAAAATCATGTAAAAGAAATTTTCATAGACTATACATTTAAGAAGTATATGCAAGTCATGAATGCATGAGACATGATTTATGGAACCTCAGACTATTCTTGAGTTATTAACCATGATAATCATCTAAGATCTTTTCTAAAATTCTAATGGATAATATGAGTCCACTCGTTCCATTTAGAACCCACATTAACACCCTATACAGTCTAACAATAACTTATGGCATGATCTTTGTGAGAAGACAACTTTAGTAAAAATATTGTCTCTACTCACCTTGATTTCTTGCTTTTGAATACCTTCGTTTGCTCTAATCCAATGGGTTCAACTCACCAAACAAATCTATACATAGTAATTAAAATCAATACTAGAAGTTCCAAGATTTCTAAAATATAGAATCCCTAGGTTTGATTCTTCTCTCATTCTAGGGTTCATCGTTAATCTAAGTTCTTGTAGTAGTTTTTAGGAACAAATATAAACCATAAATCTCTCTAACAATTACGGTTGAAGCGGTTGCGAAACTTACCTAGAATCACAAAATTCGAGGTTAGCGGAGAGTCCTTGTTCTTGAGTTCTTGTTGAGTAGCGATTTTGATATGGAATATTGTTAGAATTGATGATTGGAAGTAGTATTCTAACGCTAATCGCATTGAAAAATCACCTTAGGTAGTAAGAAAACTCATGGATGAATTGAGGATGAGAGGGGATGTTTAATCTTTAAAGAATGAAGCTATTTTCTCTCCCCCGACCCTTTATTTCAATTTCACACCTTCGACGCCACAGTCCGCGCCCAGCACCAACTAAAATGCCCCAAAAATTTTACTTCTGACTTTGGCGTTTTGATTCGCGCCTGGCGCCCAAAATGCGGCCCATTTTTCTGACAAGATATTCTTCAGTAAAACACCTATAACGTTTTCTACGAATATCGAAACGATGAATAGTTTGAAGTGTTAGAAACTAGACTTCAAGAATTTTATTTTGATATATATCTCAAATCTCAATTCATTATATATTGATAGCTATGACCATTTAAACTTAGGACATGTGCGACTAAGATCATTTTCATCCCTTAAACAACTCCATTGGATTCCAATTTACTCTTCTCCTCTTATAACCATCCATTCAACCTTGTAAACATAAGATTTATATTTTTTATGCCTTCATAACTTTTCACACATCTTTGTGTCCAACTTAATGGGTGCATGTGCCCCGCATTTTCTAACATAGATACGCCTTCGGACATTTTCTAACATAGATACGCCTTCGGTCATCGGGTCAGGTGTTTGGTTCCTTACTCCAAGCATTTTATTTAGTTATTCCCTCTGTTTCAAATAAGTGAGGTACTTTCCTTTTTAGTTTGTTCCAAAATAAATGACATGTTTTTAATTTGAAACTAATTCACTTTAAACTCTTTATTTTACCCTTAATAAGAAGCTTTTATAACCACAAAAATATCATGACCTCACAAAGCTTTTACCCCTTAAGCTTTTAAGATCACAAGTTCTAAAAGTCTTCCTTTTTTTCTTAAAAGTTCGTGTCGGGTTAAACTACCCCATCTAAATTGAAACAGAAGGAGTAGTACTTAGGGCATCTACAACCCTCCCCCATTTCTCCATAATGGGGGCATTTTTTGCCATAATGGGGCTCCAATGCTCCCTCATTTTTGTCCCCAAAATGGGGGATGAATAGTGTTACTCCAAAGATGGAGTGACACTATTCATTTCTTCCATTATTATTCATCCTTATTTTATTATTATTTTTATTATTTAACTCTTTTAGTTTATCTCTTTATATATACATGTTTATGTTATGTAATATATTTATAATATTAATTTTACATCTTAAGTAATTTTGATAAATTAATTTTTGTGCATTTATTATTTTTATGTAAAATTATAAGTTAATTTTATTATAAGTTATAATTGTACAAAAAATATATAATTATCTCAAAAATGAATGATGCAAATATAAAATATTAGATGTTGCTAAAATTGAAATGTCTTAACATAAAATATTAGATGTAGTAGATGAAAATCACTGATTTGAGTAATTTTTAGCTCGACACAAAAAAATTAAGGACAAGGATGCTTATTTTGCACTCCGTAATGCATTAATAGATCATTTGTGGGAGCATACTAGAGGTGAAAGTTGAATGTTTATGTAATATTTAATAGGAATTTTATCATAATGTAATATGTATTTAATTATCTTATATCTCAATGATTTTACTTTTATTTGAATTATTCGTTCATATATATAATTTATAATATTTGCTTACATATTATATTATTTAAAAATTTATGGTATAAAATAATTTTTTATTAAATTATATATGATGAATATGCAAAAAGGAAAAAAAAGATAGAATTTCTTTAATAGAAATGAGAAAATAAAATTTTAAATAAAAAATAATAATATAATATTGAAGAGAAAAAAGAATATAAAATAAAATATTCTTTTTTGAAGTAAAAAATAAAGTAATGATTGGAGTAACTTTACTCCATTTTGAAGGAGAAAATGAAGGCAAAGTTTGAAGATGACTTAGTATTATTTTGAAATATTGGTTAATAAACGAAAAACAAAATATTTTTCTTAAAGGATAAAGGGAAATCTGGAAGTTAGACCATTTATACCTTCCCCAGATGTTCTCCCGTAGTCCTTGTCATGTGGTTCTACAATTTAAAACAAACTTGGCCAAGACTTCTGATCGTAACATGTCAAAGTCCCATCAAAATTATTTATTTATCAGTTTTTGTCTGTAGTGAATATGATAAAGGGAAGCTGGGGCGGATGTAAGGTTATAGATACCGGTTCAATTGAACCCATAACTTTTGATGCGAAGCATAAATTTATGTCTAAAAATTTATCGGAATTGCAATAAATAATACAGATGAACCCATAACTTTAAGATTATAATAGGTTCAATGCTAAAAACATAAAAGTTAAACCCATGAAATTTAAATAGCTAGTGGCAATTGAATCTACGACCTTACAAAGGTTTTGAACTCACTTGACCACAAAGCTACACTTTTGAGTTGTGTTAAGGGGATTCAAAACTTAATATATAAAGATAAAAATTAAATTTCACATATATACAATGTAATTTTTCGACGAAAGCGGTTCGGGTGAACCCGCCCCTATTTCCTTGGTTCATCCTACTAATGGCAATGGAGGGTCTCACACAACTATTTAGTTGAAAGTGCCGAAAACAAAATCTATCTCATCTAAAAATTTAAATTTGTAAAGATTCTATTCACTTAATCCCCTCAAAACAATTGCTCACATGACTGCTGTTTTAGACCGCGGGGATATTAAAGACTTCTTCGTCCAACAAAATAATGATTCCTAGTTTGGTGGGACTTACCTACCACAAGTTCGTTATTAATGACTTATTATTATGCAAAATATCCTTCTCCATGAAATTATTTGAAATATTTTTTGAAAGTTAATTAAGGAAATGCACTAAGAGGAAAGTAAACAAATATTAGCTAAAAGATGCATAAACTAAAGAAATCTTTACATTCTAAGCTAAAATATGTTTAAAAAGGACTAACACTTCCCTCAAGAAACGACCTTGTTGATCTGCGCAACTATTAAAATGATTGAATAAGTAAAATTAATTACTAGTGGGTGTCACTGCAGATTAAAAAGGAATGTTACAAGATTTAGTAGGGTGATAATTAAAAGTCTTACATATGAATTCAAAGAGCAATCATAGAAAGAGCACGCAAGCTTTCCTCGTCTGTTTCCCAGAAGTGTGAATGTCTTGAACGTGTAAACCTCTCATAAACAAGCCGAACACCTCTCTCCCATCGACGAGCAGATTGATAATCGACGGTGATTTGACTCAGTTGGAAGAAGAAAAGCCGAAAAGAATGGACCAAATCGGAGTAAATTTGGTGAGGAGTTGTGCAACTACAAGTTGCTAGTCTTATCACAAAAGGGAATAACAAGCTTACTATTAAAGGAGTATTTATAAAACTCCGAGAAGATGCCATCACATTCAGCTTTACAACAATCAATAAATGCAAACCCATGAATTCTTAGGATGCTTTGGTATCTTTATTCTTGTGCAGCGAATGGATGGATATTATATATATCTATCTAAGTGAGAAGAAGGATTTTGCAGTGGCTTTCGACATAACAATAAATACAATACTACTTACAATAAGTGATTTTTTTTTTGTTTTCGTTCAGATTAATAAATTCATCTTTTAACATTAATTAGCAATGAAATTGACTATATTAACCTTTACTATTTCTATACGTAAACACTCCTAGCACATACTCCAACATTATTTACTCCAAGGACAATATACGGAAAAAAATAATTAATTTATTTTTGAAATCTGAAAAAATCACTTATTTTTGGACCACAAAAAAAATATCAAAAAATTACTTATTGTGAATGGAAGGGAGTAAAAAATGAGATTCCTCCTAGTATTTGGTCCTCGGAAATTAAACATTAAGGGATCGTTTGGTTCGGAGGCACTACTTAAACAGGGGTGATATGCATCAAAATGGTAAAGCTTTGAAGTGGCGTACATAAAATTCTAAAAGCCACAATCAAGATAAACTATTATTGTCCCAGTAATACTAGAAGAATAAATGATGATTGGAGATCACAAATATCTCATCCATTTAAATGCTTTGACAGGTGAAAATACAGTAAATTTGTTGAGTAATTATAATGCCACATCATGTGAGAACTTTAGATGAGGACAAATGTAGGGGCCTAGGTTTAGTCCAGGAAAATATCCTAGAGATTTTAAATAAAAAAAAATCAAGTGATAAAAAGTCTTACCTATTTCGTCGGCACGATAAGGTAAAATGATGGGGACATGAAGGTGTTTTTTATGATTCCTATTCCTACTCACTCTTGAAGGAAATGGAATTTTTGTGAATTCTACTGGCATGACGAGCTCGGTGCACTACACTCTGCCTATGCGCGGGGTTCGAAGAAGGGGCATGACCTCTTGATCACATGGTAACAACTTTACCAATTACTTTACTAACCTCCAATAATTCACAACAATTTCCTTTTAAGACTCAAAATTGACAAATGGTCTAAGAAATCTCGAAAAATATTAGTAATAATTTGGTAATGAGCAAGAGAGAAAAAGGACTGAAACTTGCAAGCCTAACTAAGACAAATAGGTGAGCATAAAAAGAATAGAAGGTTGCATTATGGACAAACTCACTTATATATAGCTAGCTCCAAGCAACTAATTATCTTTTATAAAAAAAAAATATTAGAGAAAGGGGGAGGACAAAGGGGAAGGAGTATTACACAGGTGGCACTCATTGGCAGCGATTCTTTCAACATACTACAAAACGCTCAGGAACATAAAATTGTCAATCAATCATTCTTCATTTTAGAATGTCAGATCAATCCAATCAAAATTACATAACCGAGATGCAAAATTTATGTGCGCACGGCAACATTTCACTAATACCTTCTTGTTTTGGAGGAAAAAAGGATGAAACCACAAAGTAACACGCGATCACGGAGTTGCAGTATTCCAAAGCAAGTACTGCTGAGAGTCACTAGAACTCTAACGTACTCGAAGCTGTCACCTCAGAATTTGGGCTAGATCATCATCGCAAATGTATGTATGCCACTTACAATGAGAAAATTAGGATGGCTTACAGCTCTGGACTTGGATGGCCTTGAGAAGATATACACTCACATCAGGTCAAATTGGCCAAGGACAATTGAGGCAGTCTTGGTTATAAGAAAGCATAATCTACAATGAGGTCACCAGTTGATGGATCGAAAGATGTTCTAATTTCTGCTGAGTGACAATCACTGGTTGTAGTCGTAGACCTATGGCTCCCCACGGCCACGGGCTCCTTCAGAAGCTTTACCCCTTGCTTCCAGTATCTTTGTTCTGAATCAGACAGGAGCTCATTAAGCTTGCAGCTTCACGTCAAGGATAAAGGGGTAGCGTAACATCTTGGGAAAAGAAAACAGGAAGCAAGTATTTGGCACTCCAAGCAAAATCCAACATGTCAAGCAATTTTCTCCGGACTGAGACTTCTTAAAGACATACCTGGTCCTGTAGACGAGACAATGGACTCTTCTGTATCCATCACCCAGTCAATCCAAAGAACAAACCCGTGACATTTTCCACGCGCAATAAATTCTACCTGCAAAACCTTGGTTTCGTGAGCTAGTGTCGCAAACTGCCTTTATTGTGAACAAAAATAGATCCTGCAGAATCTTGCTAGTAGCCATGTAAGACCTGATACCTGAGCTTTTCCAGAACACGGGCTCATCGGTTTCAAGAAATTGAATTCCATGATAGTAACTACGTCACTTAGTTTCTGCAATTTTTCAATCTTAATTGTATTAACAAACAGATTTAGACTGTGTTGTAGATAGTCTCATTTGGAGCATTCTTCTTCATCAGAAATGATGTGAACTACCTTACTCTCACCACATTGCCAGATTGAAAAAGGCAGAGTAGGATTCTCTTGTCCACGAGGTAAACCTCCACATGCCCCTAACATGGAATTGACAACTGAATGATCAAAACCTTCAATATCTTGAAGGCACCGATGGCTTCTCCAAAGGTCCTGCAAGAGCAATTTAACATGTCCATCACATGATATCGAGTCTTCACTTGGTTAAAGCATTGAACAGAATGCATCTATGAGCTTACAGGAAGAGACATCGCACAAGCCTTTAACAACCCTTTACAAGGAATAATTACCGCACCTTCTGATAGGATTGAATCCAATAAACTTCTTTGCTTCCTACAAACAACATCAGGATCGGCATAGATACCTATAAGTAAATCCCATGAAAAATAATTCCACACTTCTTATAGGTATTCCAAAACACCCACCTCTACCAAAACAAGGGAAAAGAAAGAGCCAGTATAGCAGCAGATCATAATTGAAGAAATGGAAAGAAATTACAAAATTAAAAATAAAAGCAGCTATACCATTGAGTGGTAATGATAACAGGCTGGTCGTTTCTAATTTTCAGTATCTCCAAATCTGGAGATTTTTTTCCAAATGGTAACCGCTTCATAAATGTAGATCAGTATGACTTGAAATATTTTATTCCTTGATACAGTAAACCTCACACCCTACCTAGACGCAGCTAAAGCATACTTCCCTCAATCTATTGTCTGGCTAACCTAAAAGTTGTAATGAATACGGGTACCATGGTTGATTTTATAAGCTCCTGCATAGCAGCTCAGTGATACACAAGGTTTTCTTTTTCACTATCTAAGATTTCATTACATATTACAAATCATACATGTTATCAAAAGTCTACAGTGCTAATGATATCCATCCTCTTTTGCTTTGTTCACAAGACATAACTGCTGATCAGCAATGTACGAGATCATCAAAACAGAAGAGCTGGGCAAAATCATTAATAAAAGCAAATGCAAGAAAGATGTAACAAGTATTAGTCTAAAGAAACAAAACTCCAAGATTGTTGTCAAAAACATAATTCAAATTATTCAGCATTTTCACGGAATCATTTCAGTCATAATGTCAACTCAGTAAACTAAAATCAAAAGAACGAGTTACATCATTTACCAAAACCGCAGATTTTGCCATGGGAGCACACTGTTGTTTCCATAATAGAAAGGTTCTCCAACTATCAAGTCAATCTACAAAGAAACAACAAATCATCAGCATTTGAAAGGTGGTGGTATGGCGTTAGGCAGGCGAAGTAATATATTTGAGATATCATGGCAAAATATGGTTGAAGAGACAACAAGAAGCAATCTTGGTCGAGGTTCAAGAGAAAAAAATGTTCAATTTGGATCTTCTACCTTTCTCTGACTACTTTGAGAGGTCAACAGTTCACTCATCTTCTCGACTTCTACGAGATCCTTCGAATAACCATTAGAAGCCGCAACAGCTTGCAAATATTGCGCACCGTTATCTTGAAATCCTGGAAACAGTGATAGCACATGAGACCCTTTTGCAAGATGGGCGAGAGCAACAGCCAAAAATACGCTATCATCCACAACAACGCACAGGGAGGGCATTTTCTGCTTCATCTGTAAGGAACAAAGAAGCAAGATCAACTCTAACTGACAATTTGAAGTAAATAAAATAAGTAAACATCGCTAAACAAGCAGTTAGTTCCATGTAAAAGAGAATAACATGCATGATCTTACATTATAAGCAATAAACTTGAGGAGCTATACTGCAAGAGCTTTTGGTGAAAAGAACTTCCTCTTTTGGCACAATACTTATGGAGTTATACTCATCAGTATCATTAAAAGCAATCACCTTGCTGCTTAAGAAGAGAGGGGTTATTGCTTTCTCTGGGTGAAAATTAAAGCTCATTCTGAATCTACGAACTCTAGATCCTGGAATTGCCTCTGTGTATTATATGTCAATGTCCTCGTGGAGTGGCATATGCAGCATAAGGAGGGGGAACAAGTTCATACTCATGAAGTAAAGAATCACCACACCAGTAACTAGGCATTCCCAGTTTAAAGAAAGTGAGGCAGAAGGGAACTAGGAACTGGGAAACTGAGAAAATACCAGTAAGCAGGCAAATCTGAAAGCATATTGGATTCGGTTCATCAAAAGCAAACAAGGGTATGATGAACCATGCAAACATCGAATAGGTTCTCATTTTCAGTGTCCAGGTTAAGGTCCACAGTGCCTAATTCTAAAGAACTATGCTTAATGAATGTACACCTACATTCTTTTGGTAGGTGGTCCCAAGGGAATTATGTGATAACTTACTGCATTTTTAATAGCTTTTAGCATTGAGCATCTCCAACTGACATCACCGTATAATGCAATTTTTTCTGGTGGCAAAGTAATTTGGCACTTCTGACTACTGAGCTCACTTCGTCCAAGTTTCAGGTTCTGGGACAAAGTCTTCATTTCATATGAGATGCTAGTATCAGTGTGAACAGCCAGCACATTAACTTCTTCATCCTTCAATAAAGACAAACCTTTCTTTGGGATGAGCCAAACACACTGTTTCCAATGGTCACACCAGTTCTGACAACCTATAGTGCATAGAGATAAAAGCACAAAAAATAAGTTACTTAGACTGTGATATTATAGAACCTGTTACTCAACTTTCCATTTATAGGCACGTAAAAGATACCAACAGCAATGTAAACGAATACTCCTTGGTTAAATAAACAGTTTTTTAACGTAAAGCATTAACCAGGAAATGGAGTAGGAAACTCTACATAACAATGTTGAAAGAACACCTCCCCCCGACTTTTTTCCTTTAAAGGTTGGGCAACTGGAGATATTTTAAAGGACCACTATAAGGTTTCACAATGAATCCCCTTCTCGAACTGTCTGTCACCCCAGGCAGCACAGTTAACATAAATGTTGTTGAAATCCATTAGTGAAAAAGCATCCAATTCTACCCAAATTGACTCTGGAAACTACAAACATCTTGCCCTCGTGGTACGAAGAAAGAAAACATAGAGATATTCCACTCACAGCTGATGGATGAATTTAGTCCTTCCACGCTAGATGAGCCACTTATCCATTTTGGTGCAGTTGAGTAGAAGACAGTGCCTGTTTCATCAAGCTGGAGCAACCACCTAAAAAGAAACCAACTCATAGTAATGTTTTCCACATAAGAATGTGAGAGCACACAATTTCAGCACCAAAATAATTACCATGAGATTATTGCATGAATAGTGCCAGTATCAGTAGCTTTTACACTCAGTTCTGTTTTGCGATGACTCTGTGGCTTTCTCCAAAAGTCAAAATCAAATACTTTGAAGGGTTCTGATAGCTGTAGAATAGAAGTGAGTGGTATTTCAGAAGTTATCAATATAGAAACATCTTTTATTCTGAAGTACTTTACCAGTTTGATGTCTTTCAATGCATCACAGTGCATGGAAAATTGTTGGCGTTTGACACATAAAGCTGTATCCATTTCCTCTGGAACAAGACGAATTTCATCTAGTACTCCTTTTTCATTGTTAAACAAATCATGCAGCTTCCACAAATCTGTGCTTTCTACCAGCTGAAAGGCAAATTGGGGGAAAACACTGATTTACAATCACAAGAACCTAGGGTTTGGAACATAACCTATTAATTTTAGTCCACCTCAACCAAGTAATTTTCTTTTTTGATAAGTCCATCACAACCCAAGTAATATGATGGCACACAAGCTATTACTCACTAGCTATGTTTAAAAAATAAAGGGAATATCCAATTAGTTTATAGATCTCAAGTAGCTTTAGTAACTGTATCCATGATATTTTATCCAAAATTTACCAAGCACCACTTGCAACTGCACCTCTATTTAAGTTGATGCAAAAATAGTAAACCCGGCCTGACAGTCAGGACATACAAGTAAAAGTAAACTAAACTTATACTCCTGATAATAGTAACACCATGTGTTGCAGAGCTAGTCATAAAAATGAGTAAATCAAAGCAAACTATAAGAAGTAAACTAAACTTACAATCCGCAAAAGAATAATTAAAAACAATAGCCTTGGTCAAACACCTGACCATATATCGTTGCTCGGTAAGGCACTGTTTTTGGATTGTCTGACAGTAGGTTGTCATGAGCATGCTGCAGAGTTGGAATTAACCCTTCTCCCAAAAGCTCAGAGTCGAGTATTTCACTAACCTGAATCAAAAGGTAAACAAATATCAAGCACTCATGCAACAATCACACCCTTGATTAACAATCAACCATTCAACCTATTTAAAACATAAAGAGCAATAAGCACTGGTCCAAAAAACTTAAAGTAGGCGTCATGTTAAATAATGTTACATCAACAAGATCAAAAAAGGATTGAAAATTGTTAAAATATTCCAACTGTAGATTATACGTGAAATTCTGCAAGTAAAATTGCACTGATTACATAATACACTTTCTGATACCCAATTAGATGTCCTCGCGATGCATCCTGATTAGTTTATCAACCATAAGTACATGTTCAGCGGAAGTATGCCATATTATAAAAGTTAAAAAAGGATAGTGTACTCACAAGCACATCTGCCCGTGAAGGCATGTCCACGCCAACTTCTAATTCATCTGACCTCTTGTTAATGATGCGGATTTTTCTCCGCATACCATTGGCATGCACAACCTTCCGCATCAATTTTACCATTGGAAGATATGACTCGCACGCGGTAACTATCCCCTTAGAACCCGAACTCTCCACTGAATCTCCATGACCCATTGCTCGGGCTGCCATCATAGATAGTAAACCGGTTCCGGCTCTGTAATTCTCATTATGAAGCAGAATCTAAGATATTGTTGAAGATCAAAACCCCCACATCAATATTGATTTAAAGAAGAAGAAAAACAAAGAGATGAGGAAGAAGAAGATAAAGAACCAAGCAGACATTTCGGGGTCTCCAAGGAATGCTTAAGCTTAGTTTGGCGTTATGTCAGAGAGTCTTTATCTTCAATTTGGGACACGTGTCGCAACCACAACAAGTCCATCATAAAATCCTATTCTAATCTGGGACGTTCATTTATTAAGTGGAAGGCAGATCCTAGCCATTCATTTGATAAATCTATTTTCAGATTAGAATAGGACAAGATTGCCACATAGATTTAGCACATGGGTATATAGCATTGTAAAGGAATATTTTCTAGTAGTTAGTTATAGAATTAGCCAATAGGAAATGGTACAAGTGTATAGGAATATTTATTTACATTCTTTTGTATCTATAGATAGATTTGTATATAACAAAGTTGAAATCAATGAAATGACACAAAAAATTTCACAAGTCTCGGATTCTTTTCTTTCATGGTATCAGAGCTCATTTAAGCTCGATCCTTTCACTAATCACCCCTATCTTATATTTGTCCCTTCCTTTACAAATCTGTGATTTTCAATCATGTCTGGAACTCAAGAAGCAACAATCATCTCGACCTCTGGTTCCACAAGCAGTGGAATCAACAATGACTCAAACCATCCCTTTCACTCGCACTCTTCTGATCCTCCAGGAATGGGACTTGTTAGCTCACCATTTGATGGAAGGGGATTCCCAGGATGAAGAGATCTGTCCTTATTGCTATCTCGGCCAAAAACAAGCTTGGGTTCATCAATGGATCCCATGCTGAACCAGCCTTGAATGACAAAGATTACCCTCTATGGAGTAGGTGCAATGACATGGTCACCTCTTGGTTGCTCAACTCTTTGACAAAAGAGATAGATGACAGTGTCATCTATTCAAGGACTGCTAAGGACCTTTGGAACAACCTCGAACACAGGTTTGGGCAGTCTAATGGAGCAAAGCTATACCACCTGCAGAAGGAAATTTCAAAAACATCTCAAGGAAACAACAGCATATCAAGTTACTTCACTAATCTCAAAAGACTGTGGGATGAGTTAGACTCGCTCAACTCACACTTAGGTTGCACCTGTGATTGCAACTGTGAAGGTAAGAACAAGATGGCTAAATTCATGGAAGACCAAAGGGTGATCCAATTTCTAATGGGTCTAAATGATACCTACGCACAAGCAAGGGGAAACATTCTCATGCTCAGCCCTATGCCAGGAATGGATCAGTCCTACTCTCTTTTGCTACAAGATGAAAGCCAAAGGGAAATCTATATCAGTCCACAGTATGCTGGTGATGGAACTTCCTTCATGGTAGGTTCACAAAACAAATTCTCACTGAAAGGTAATCCAATCCAGAAGGCATGGGTCTCTCAACAATCCTAATGTTACTTGTAACCACTGCTCAAAGATAGGACATACAAGGGCTGATTGCTATAGACTTATAGGCTTCCCTGATGATTTTCAATTCACCAAGGCTGGAAATTTTCAAGGAACAACAATCAAGACAAATGCTGCACTCACAGATCAACAGGGTGACGGAAAAAGTTGTGTAGACAATGAAGGAAGTCAAAACAATCCGACACAATTTTTTAGCAAGGAACATGTCTCTGAATTGGTGAACATAATCAGACAGGTGCAAGTTGAAAATACAGGGAATACAGGTTCAGAAATTAGTGCCACTGCTGTTGCTGGTACTATTCTCAAATATTCAGGAACTTGTCTTGCTGTTTTTAATACTAAAACCTGGATAATTGATTCAGGTGCTTCAGAACATATGTGTTTTAACTCCAAATCCTTTCTAAGTTTATCACCTTTACCTACACCTTTACATATAAATTTGCCTAATTCTTTTCAGCTGGTTGTCACACACATAGGGCAGGTTTGCATTCAACCTGACATGATTCTAGAAAGAGTCCTTTATGTTCCATCTTTTAAGTATAACTTGCTATCTGTTCATAAGCTATGCTCTCAATTCAAATGTATCGTCAATCTTACTTCTAGTGGATGTCTATTGCAGGTCCCTTTAATGAGGAGGGGACAAGTTTTTGGTGAAATAAGAGATGGATTGTATCTATTCCAGCCTAGTACTTCAGAGTCTAGAATTCTAATGTAATTTCCATTCCAAAAGGAAGTGATTCCAGTCTAGTGTCTAGTAGTGTTTCTTGTTCTCATCAAGTTTTAGCAAATGATGTTTCTAATGTAATTCAATGGCATGTAAGGTTGGCGCATTTGCCTTTTTCAGTAATGAAGAAACTCAGTTTTGTTCATTTTCCCTCAAATTTTAACACTGTGTGTGACATTTGTGCTAAGGCAAGGCAAACTAGACTCCCTTTTCCCATCAGCCAAATCAAAACTACATCTCCTTTCGATCTTATTCATGTAGATACTTGGGGTCCTTTTAGGACCACCACATACAATGGATACAACTATTTTCTAACCATAGTTGATGATTTTACTAGAGCAACCTGGACTTTCCTATTAAGTACCAAAAGTAATGCTTTTCCAATTTTGAAATCTTTTCTTTCTATGGTTGAGAGACAGTTTAACAAAAAGATAAAAAGGGTAAGACCAGACAATGCTTGGGAGTTAGGGAAAGGAACACAGGAATCCAGATTCTTTCAAGAACAAGGGATCCTTCATGAGACTTCTTGTGTAGCTACACCTCAACAAAATGGTATAGTTGAGAGGAAACATAGACATCTTCTGAAAATTGCTAGGGGTTATTTTTCCAATCCAAGATTCCTATTCAATATTGGGGGGAATGCATAAACAGGTTTCCTTCAAAGGTCTTGAAAGGGAAAACATCATACGAATTTCTATTTGGGAAAGAACCTAGTTATGAGGTTCTAAGGTGTTTTGGATGTTTGTGCTATGTGTCAACTTTATCTCACAATAGAGGAAAATTTGAACCTAGGGCAAAACCTTGTGTGTTCCTAGGATATGCACCGGGTCAAAAGGGATACAAGGTACTAGACATAGATACAAAGAGGATATTTGTGTCTAGGGACATCAGATTTCATGAAAATGTTTTTCCTTTCTTTTCTTTTCATTCAACCAGCCATTCTCCACACTGTTCCAATTCCAATAGCCAACCTTATGCACCAGATACAGCAACCAGCCACAATCCCCTTCAGATTCTAGTCGTGAGAATCCCTTGCATGAGCTAGAATCTCCCACTCTATCAGATTCTCCCTCAAGCACCCCTTCAAGTCCACCTAGCTCACCCATCTCTTCAACACCTCTTCATGCTACTAGAACTACTCCTAGCCCCCTGTTGTTCAGTATCATTCACCTCACTCTCCGGTTCACTCTCAACTTAGAACAATTCTAGATGAGTGTTATTTTCCTTACCATTCACCAGTTCACACAGCATCCAGACAGATCATTCCCACACCTCCACCAACCATTAGAAAATCTGACAGGATCTCTCAGAAACCTGGATACTTGAAGGACTATGTGTGCAATGCTATTATTCTTACTAACCTCAAATTCATGCTTCACTCATCCTGTCATTCCTAATGTTTTCTCATTTGGAACCCTATCTCCCTCAAATAAAAACCTAGTTCATTCACTCTCTACTGTTTCTGAACCTAACAGTTATGCACAGGCCTCCAACCACCCAGGATGGAAAGCTGCCATGGATGCAGAAATCTCAGCCCTACAACTGAGTCACACCTGGGATGTGGTGGAGTTACCACCAGGAGAGAAGGCTTTACCCTGTAAGCGAGTATACAAGGTAAAGCATCATTCCGATGGAACTGTTGAGAGATTGAAGGCAAGGCTAGTGATAAGGGGGGATATTCAAAGAGAGGGAATTGATTATTTTGAAACTTTTTCACCAGTGGTAAGATGACCACCATTAGGTGTCTTTTGACTGTAGCTGTGAAGAAAGGCTAGGAGGTGTCACAACTTGATGTGAACAATGCCTTTCTACACGGTGAATTACAAGAAGAAGTCTACATGAAATTCCCAACTGGGATGATTCCACCTAAATCTAATCATGTTTGTCTTTTGAAAAAGTCCCTTTATGGCTTGAAGCAGGCATCCAGACAGTGGTATGCCAGACTTGCAGGAGCTTTAAGCTTCAAAGGGTATTCTAGTTCTCTTAATGACTATTCTCTTTTACAAGCAAAATGGTGTTCTTGTTTCTATTCTAGCAGTATATGTTGATGATATCCTACTAACTGGAGATGATGAAAATGAAATTGCATATATCACTGATTTTCTCAATTCAGAATTCAAAGTGAAACACTTAGGGGACATTCATTACTTTCTAGGCATGGAGATACTCATAGAAAAACAGGGATTCATCATCAATCAGAGAAAATTTACCTTAGAATTGTTGCAAGATGTCACCTGTCCAGGTGGGAAGATCTCTTCACCTCTTGACCCTCCCATCGAACTCCAGGCAGATTTGGGGGAACCAATGGAGGACCCAAGTGTCTATCGGCATCTAGTTGGTAAACTCAATAATTTAACCAACACTAGACCCGAGCTCTCATTTGTTGTGCTCTCCCTAAGCCAGTACATGCAACGCCCCTGCTCTACTCACTACTCTGCTGCCCAACGAGTGTTGAGATACCTTCGCACTGATCCCTCACAAGGAATCCTCCTATCTTCAGAACCTTCTTTTGATTTGCTCGCCTTTTGTGATGCTCACTGGGCAGCCTGTCGTGATTCTAGGAGATCCGTCAGTGGATTTTTCATCACGCTTGGGGGTGCGCCTATTTCTTGAAAGTCTAAAAAACAGGCCTCCATTTCTTTATCATCTGCAGAGGCTGCTGAAATTACTTGGCTCGTTAGGCTTCTGGGAGATCTTACCATACATCCCACTTTGCCGGTTCCTATACACTCCGATAGCCAGGCGGCGATTCACATAGCTCGAAACCCTGTCTTTCACGAACGGACAAAGCATGTGGAGCTTGATTGCCACTTTGTCCGTCAACAATTTCTTTCTGGCTTAATTTCTCTCTCTTTTGTTCCATCGGAATCACAACTCGCCGATTTGTTCACCAAACCCTTATCTGGGGGTTTTCATCGCGATATATTGAGCAAGCTGGGGGTCCATTCTCTCCCCTCCACCTTGAGGGGGGATGTTGAAGATTTAAACCCCCACATCAATATTGATTCAAAGAAGAAGAAAAACGAAGAGATGAGGAAGAAGAAGATAAAGAACCAAGCAGACATTTCAGAGTCTCCAAGGAACGCTTAAGCTTAGTTTGGCGTTATGTCTGAGAGTCTTTATCTTCAATTTGGGACACGTGTCGCAATCACAGTGAGTCCATCATAAAATCCTATTCTCATCTGGGACGTTCATTTATTAAGTGGAAGGCAGATCCTAACCATTCATTTGATAAATCTATTTTCAGATTAGAATAGGACAAGATTGCTACATAGATTTAGCATATGGGAATATTGTAAAGGAATATTTTCTGGTAGTTAGTTATAGAATTAGCCAATAGGAAATGGTACAAGTGTATAGGAATATTTATTTACATTCTTTTGTATCTATACATAGATTTGTATATAACAAAGTTGAAATCAATGAAATGATACACAGAAAATTTCACAAGTCTCGCATTCTTTTCTTTCAGATATAAATATGTTGACTCTCGAGTAACCATACATCCACCCATGACAACTCTTAAGACCTCCCCAATTGTGGCAAAATTTTGTCAACAGTTAGTCATAATCTATATAGACGAAGCTTTTCTCACCTTTTTTCCCCTTATTTTCTTAGTGGCTTCTACTTTATGTATTACTAAGGCATATATAATCTTTCATCTATCATCATCACAAACCAATCTTTTTAGCGTTACGCTTTCAATTGTTCTTATTTCCGAAGAAGCTGAAATGGCAAAGAGCTTAAAAGAGACCCTCCGTTTAGCTCTTTGATTATCTGCTGATCCCATTCTTATAAATTAAAGGGGTTGGCTTTTTAGTAAAAGCAAAATTATTAGCAAAAGCATTTCCCAAAAACCATTTATGGCCCAAGCCAAACACGCCCTTAAATAAACACATTATCAGGAAAATGTAGTGAATACCCAATATCAAGAACATGGCACGGCTTGGTTATGGTCTTATCAATGGCTTCCCTGTAAGCTTTATTCCTACGAGTATCATTCAGCATGTCAAGGTAGGAAGTATTAGCAAGAAGCTGTTTTGTATTACTATCTCCTGAAGCCTCGTCTTCTTCAATGATGACCCATTCGGAGTTTCCTGTAAGCGGGTCGACTTTGAGCTGGAACATTCGTGACCCGGAACTCATGCTTCGGACTATGAACGCCTTTGAGCGAGGAGATTTTGGAATGTTGTGGAAAAAGAATTGGATTTGGGGGTTTAGGGTTTTAGGAAATAGCCACTGCATAGGTGTATGGAATATGAAGAAATATTTGGCATGACGGTGCATATTCATTTCTCCACCAATTTCATTTACATGGCCAATTTATATTCCTTATTTTTCCGAATTTGATAAAAAGCCCAAAATAATCCCGAAATTTCGTTATTAATTTAAAATCGTCTCTTAAATATAGCTAGTCTACTAATAGTCTCCATGTATTATTTAATCTAGACTAGAGGCAGATTTCGTATATTTTCATTCCTATATTAAAATGATTCGATGCTAAAATACCATAATTTTGACAAACGACCACTTATTCTTCTTTCTTAATCACCCAGAAAAGAGAAATGTGGATAAGTTAAAGGCTATTTTCAAGCTAAAAGAAATCCATTTAAAGGTATTAATTATTATTTGTTGCGCAGAATAAATGATTCGATGCTAAAATACCATAATTTTGACAAACGACCACTTATTCTTCTTTCTTAATCACCCAGAAAAGAGAAATGTGGATAAGTTAAAGGCTATTTTCAAGCTCAAAGAAACCCATTTAAAGGTATTAATTATTATTTGTTGCGCGAAATACACAAGTCAAGTGTTGATACTAGAAAAAAGTAGAAAAATAAATGAATAAACTTGTGTATTACTAAAATCAATTTGAAATATATTTCTACCCTTTAAATCATCATATATGATATGCTGGAAATCATCAAAAGACACGTTTAACTATGTAATCTCATGAATAAGTCCCCCCTTGAAGTTTTAAAATGAAGGGATCATTAGTTCAAAAGTAAACGGAAGAAGATTTTTATGGTGTAATTATTATTGAGTGCACCTTTACAAATGAAATGAACAATTTAATCTCACTCTAAATGGTCTTGTTTTCGGCATAGAGTATAGATATTGAAGGATTGCGTATTAGATGTTCGTAACATGCAGCGGAAGACAATAACAATCCTAGACAGAATTTTTCGTGTTTAAACTTATTTACATGTCAAAGATCGGATCTAAGACGTACCTAGTGAAGAAAGTTTCGTTTCAAAATTTCTTCGATAGTGCGAAGACTGTATGCGTATTCACACCGAGACCGACCCTTGCTGTCAACTCTTTGATCAATGAAATCCGCGAACAAATTGAACAAAATATTGTGCTGAAATTTTTTCTCAAAAATCTCAACTCAATGTTAGAAGAACAAAAAACACTTTTCTTGCAATTGTATTTTCTCTCTTGGCTTGTGTTGCACTTTCACTTTCACAAAGTAATTTTTCTTCTCAAGAATTGCTTATGGCTTATTTTTCATCACCCTTTATATGACATCACCTATAAACGTTATTCCTATTTGGTTGAGGGTAAAGTTTAATATAAAATAAACTTCACGGAACATTATATGGAAAGCTTTTAGATTCCAATTATGATTAACGTGACTCTTCTTTATGGACTTTCCATAAGTCCAATTCCTAATTGGACATTCTCAAGTACTACTGAATACTTTTCCTATTAAAAGAATTCAAATTCGACAGAGACTTGTTCACGTTGCCGACGTCTCTTTTCAATCCAATATCAAATTGGATTTACATAATAAGACTACTGTTATTTATATATATTACGTAAATAAATAATAATTATATATCACATATATATTTCAACCAAGAAATATAATTTAATTTTCTATTCCAAATAAAAAACTTTAATTTGTTCAAAATATTAATCATACCCTTTGTGCTAGCAAAGAATATAATAATATTTCATTTGGACTAATAACTTAAATTTATTCGACTAATTAAATTCTTTAATTTAATTATCAAATAATAAAATAATTAATCCTTTAGCAAAGATAAGAACACTCGTTAGTATGCGACCCCATAGGTTCAATACTAAACCGGTAGTAAATTGATCACATCAATATACTAATCAAGGGTGGCGTCTAGCAACACTCTTTAACGGCCGGATAGAATGAAGTATACAATTTACTCTCAAGAACCAGTAGAAGAATAATGTAATAATTCCTTCTGTCCTTATAGCTCTGGATCGCCCTAAGATATGGTTTAACTGTCAAATCCTAATCGACGACCAACTATGTGTTCATGTCAAATATAATCGACCATTGAATGACC
>ML320861.1:95919-120548 GCA_005239505.1 Nicotiana paniculata | reverse complement strand
CCCCCCCCCCCCCCCCAATATTTACATCTTGATGACACAATAACGAGAATCATCCACTAATTTCACCTTCTTTTGCTCAATGACGAAGCCAAATAATAACGAAAATGTTATTTTTACCTTTACAATTTTGCCCCTTTTTTTCCCCTCTCATTTGTTACTTTGCGAAAATAGGTAATCGTTAGCCAAATTCCTTCACATCAAACATTAGTATTATGTAGAAATTCGGATCAATTTATCTCAATTACCATAGAGAAACTAAAAAAGAGGAGCATATGATACACATTTTGCTAAGATTCTTGATAGACGAGCTAGGAATCAGTCATTTATATTCAACTACGCTTCATAATTGAAATTACTCTATTAGTACAAAGCACTTTGCATCCTCTAATTGAAAAGAACTCTTTTGGTAAGCAACTCCATTTATCGATACTTGCATCTTCCATAAGCTGCAAAATTATCAAATAGACAAAAAAATACAAAATCGTAAAAACATTAAATTTAAATTCTGAATTTATCACCGAAGAAAAGTTGCAACACAATATGAAGTTAAGAGAGAAAACTTACAGGGATCGTTTTGTACACGAATGCCCAAATGAGGAGGACATTTAGAAGTTCTGGCATACAAAAGGTTTAGAACATAGGAAGCATGGCTACGAATGGTAGGAGGCACGAAACAAGGTTTTCCAGGTTTTATGTCACTACAGTAGCCTCTGTTGCATGCTTTGTCCAAAAATGATGATAATGTTACGTCAGTAGCCCATTCATCTGCCACACACCACCATTTAGTTCCCTGCATTACACACATTAATTTTACATCGCTACTAAAAATACGTATATTTTAGACGAAATTCATCAGCAATTTGCTCTTAGGAAATTGTTTCTGATTGATCTTGATCGGAAATCTAGACGTCCATTGAAAAAAAATGCACTTTTCTAGTACTTGAGGTTCAAGATTCAAGGTTCAAAATTCAGGATTTACATTTAACACGACTAGCTAGTTAATGACACTTTACCTGACAAAAACTTGTGAAAGATAACAACACTAGGAAGCACAAGAATACATTTAGCTGTGCCATTGATTTCCAGTACATATCAACTTGCCCAAGTATTTTTATTTTCGCTTATACCAAGAAGTTAAATAGCATGGTTCAATGTCAACTGTTTGAATTCACTGCCTAGAAATAGCAATTGGGTAATTCCATTAATTATTTTTTGCCCTGTATTGTTTTATGGAAAAACTTGTTTAATGTGGCTTAAGTTGGTTTAAAATCATTGTCTTAGAGAAGAAAATTAAAGCCTAGATATGTTTGCATTTGTTTTGCTAGGAATAATAATATCATTTTGAAACTACAGACTATGCATTTTACATTGGGTGAAAATGATTTTCTCCATTCAATTTGACGCTAAAAGTCAAACTCTCTCTCTATCTCTCTTTCCCTCTCTCTCTATATATCTATCTATCTACCTAAAATAAAGATATTCTTTCCCTCTTAAGCCTTATCTCAATATTTGGGTATTGACGGGCAATTTTATAAATTGTATATCTATTTCCCCCTAATTATCAACATCCACTTCTTTTAGTTTTTATGTATCATGATATATGATGTACATTTTTTCCATTTATATTATTAGGGTTGCCTATGTAGCTAATCAAATAGTATTATTTATAGCGTCAAATTAAGTAGGCGTTTGGACATAAGAATTATAAAATTCCATAAAAAGTAAAAATAATTTAAAGTGAAAATGCTGTTTGAAAATTAAAGTTGTGTTTGGACATGAATATTATTTTGGGTTGTTTTTGAAGTTTTGTGAGTGATATGAGTAAAAAATTTGAAAAACAGCTTTTTGGAATTATTTAAATTTTCGAAATATTCTAAAATTCATCTTCAAGTGAAAATGAGAAATTTTATGGCCAATCACTGGGTTCGAAAATCGTAAAATTGTTGAAATAAAGTAAATTTTTTTTGGAAAATTCCTTTGGGCCACACCATTTTTGGCCACATTGATCCAAATGGGGTCATTAAAGTAAATTTACGTCCAAATTTGGGTTTCTGGCGAATCTTTATACCAATAATGCCCTTTTAGTTAGGTTTGAATATTTCTCTCACCCATTTAATGGTTGTCATCCCAATACATGGAAGATCTCATCCTTTTTTTGTAGTATACACATATATATTTTGAAATTATTCATCTATATATATGTATTTGATTGTGTATTTCGTATATCTTTCGTATAATAAGGTCTTCAAAGCCCCACTATTTAAACAAACCTAGATGGCTGAAAACCTACTTAAACAAACCCTAGATCGCCGAAAACACACTTAAACAAACCTTCATTTAAACTCCTATGTTCTTCTAAGTGTGATTTAATAGATTAAGGAATCAATAATGGTGCGTTAGAATAAGAATAATGATTCAAAAGTATATGTTGTATTTTCTAGTAAAAGGCCAGGAATATACTACTCATGGAGTGAATGTTCTCTTATGGTTAACGGGGTTAAGCGTAGCATCTTCCAGTCTTTCAAGTCTCATGGTGCGGCCATATCGGCGTTCAATAAATTTGAAAAATCAATTGAAGGTAAAAAAAACCTCAAATCTATGATTTTTGTTGTATTTTGCGGTAAGAAGCCGAGATTATACAAATGCTGGTCTGAGTGTGTTAATATGCTTGTTGGAGTCGAGGGTAGCTACTTTCAAGCTTATGATGAAGCCATCAACAAATTTCAAAAAACAAGTTGTTCACAGGAAGAGTCATCTTCAAGCTCGGTCATTGAAGAAAGTGAAGAAGTTGTAACAAATAAAAAGAAGCAAGTGCTATTTCATCTGCTATGTTAGAGGACATATTTATTGGGTTGAAGCTGTCAGAAAGTATTGCAAAGTAATTATTTCAATTTTGTTCTTATTTTATCCTATATTAGAAAAGTGTTTGCTATTTTTCTGTGGTATGCAAGAGATGAAGACTTTGTTTTTCATTTTGAATATCAAGTATTGTATGAAGTTGGGCATTTTGAATATCAAATATTGTACCCCATCTTGAGTAAATTCTGGATTCCTAAATTACTAACAATTTTATTGTCTCTCCTCATATTTATCTGAATTATTTTGAGTCAATCATTTGAAGAGCCATAAAAATACAAGTTAGATCAATAGTGACACCTGAATTTTTGTTTAATTTCTTGCTGATTTAGTTCATTTTGTGATGATTGCTTTTGAGTTTCATCTCTAGTAAAACTTACGTTCAAGTGAGGTTAAGATATTTGTATCTCTGTGTTTGTGATGAATCTGCATTTGAATGTTAAATTATTTAATAAACAAATATTAGTATTTGCTTTTAGTTTCTCACTTTTAATATGGAATATGTGTGAAAAGGATTTATTTCTCTTTTGGTATTGCTAAAACGGACAAAAAATGCATCCAAAGATCTACATGGCACTGTTCGAGTTCATAATTTGAGTATTTAATTCCTTTGAAGCATGTTTCATTTTTTTTATTCTAGTTATTCTTCCTTAATTTATTTTTTAATATTAGAGTGGTAATTTTCATATTGTTTTCTTCTTAATAGATGGGCAAAGTGACCATATTTATACATAAAAAATGTGTATTGCTTTTGGCTCGATAGTATTTGGAACCAGGAGATAAAGGAAGAAAAATAATTTTAAAATATGTATAAGAAAAATAAGAACCAAAAGTAAAGGAAGCAGTGGGTAAAGAAATACGAAATAAGCATTTTCATTGATTACTTGTGTAACGATCCGGTCAGTCATTCTGAGAGTTTTAGCCTCGTTTCTCCTATTTCGCCTTCATTATATGTGGTTCAGCTCTATTATGTTGTGTTGGATCGGTTGGCTCGGGTTCAGAGTGATTGTGGAGAGAAAAGAAGACACTTAGTCTCTTGAGTTGGCCTAAAAGTTGGAAAAGTCAACCGGGAGTTGACTTATAGGTAAATGACCTCGGAGTGGATCTTATGGCTCGGATAGCTTCGTTAGGTGATTTGGGACTTAGGAATGTGTTCGAAATGTTATTTAAGGTCCGGAGTAGAATTAGGCTTGAATTGGCGAAATTGAGTTTTTGGCAATTTCCGGTCGGCAGTGGAAAAATTGGCTATCGGGGTCAGAATGGAATTTCAGAAGCTTGAGCAGGTTCGTAGTGTCATTTTGGATGTGTGTGCAGATTTTCAGGTCATTCACACGAGGTTTGGTTAGTTTCAGCATCGTTGGTGAACTTCGGAAGTTTGAAGATCCTTAAGCTTGAAACATGGGTTGATTTGGCGTTTCGATGTTATTTTAGGTGTTCCGAGGGTTCGAATAACTTCGAGTGATCATTTATTACTTGTGGGTACTATTGGTTGAGGTCTCGAGGGCCTCGGGACGAGTTCAGATGGTTGATAGATTGGTTTTTGGCATTTAAAGGTTGCTGGTGTAATCTATTCTTGTGTTCCGCAGATGCGGAGGGGTGACCCCACGTGCGGTTGCCGTAGGTGCGTTTGTTCATTGCAGGTGCGGAGTTGGTCTGGATGAGGCTTCATTGCAAATGCGGAAGGTTACCGCACCTGCGAGCCGGCCTGTGCGGTTGGTTGAGCGCAAAAGCGGAAAATGGACTTTTAAGTAAGGACCGCAGGTGCGCACCTAGGATCGCAGGTGCGAGGGAAGGTCCGCAAGTGCGATTTTGCTGGACAGAAAGTATAAATAGTAGCCTTCGCGAATTTTGGCTTATTTCATCATGGTTTCATACGGGTTGGAGCTTGTAGGAGCGATTTGAAGAGGGAATTCAAGGGAACTTCGTGGAGGTAAAATTTCTGGACCTAAAACTCATTTCTATGGTGTCATTTGACTGATTAGAGGTTGAATTTATGGGAATTAGTGACTAAAATTGGGGGATTAGGGCTTGAAGTTCTAGACCTTGATTTGAGGATTTGTGGGGCCATTTGTTGTCGGATTTTGGTGTATTTGGTATGTATGAACTCGTGAGAGTGTAAGGATTCCAGTTTTGTAATTTTTATCGAATTCTGAGACGTGGGCCCGGGGTCAGGTTTGGCCAATTTCAGGATTTTTGGTTAAATTTGATAATTTTCGAGGGGGCTTCGTTCTTTAGACTATTAATGATATAAATCTGATTTTTGGCTAGATTTGGAGCAATCGGAGGCCGAGTCTAGAGGCAAAGTCATTGTGGGCTAGGATTTTAGCCTGTTTGAGGTAAGTAACGCTTCCAAACTTGGTTATGAGGGTTCGAAACCCCAAACTATATGCTATATGATTATAATTTAGGTGACGCACATGCTAAGTGACGGGCGTGCATGCGTACACCGAGTGATTTTGTCCTGGCTCATCCCATGGCACCATCTAGTAGCTATTACGGACTGATATCCGCATTTCTATTAATGTGGTTAATGTGAACATGCTAGAAATCATGCTAAGTACAATGCTAAGGCTTCACGCCGAAAATGTTGAGACCCGAGTGGTTGTATATTGCTGTGTCCTTATGTGTTTATTAATTTTGTATACTTAGTCCTTTCATAACATATCATTTCATGCCTCAGTCTCGGTAGTTGTTGATTTTATATATTTATCATTGTTTCGGGCTCGTTCATGCATCTTTGAGCCCATGTGAGCGAGATTGGAGAGTAATGACTGAGTGAGGACGAGAGCCTGTTATTGAGACAGTTATGAGATCGGACTGCACACCGCAGCGATACCCCGATCATGCCTTCGTTGGCTTGATATAGCGCTTGGGCTAAGAGGAGCCCCTCTGGAGTCCTTACACCCCCAGTGAGCGCAGTGATATTTGAAGGATGGATCTTCTCTGGACATGGATCTTGTTTGAAGTGTTTATATTTGAGGGATGGATCTTCCCTGGACATGGATCTTGTCCGAAGTGTTTATACTTGAAGATGGATCTTCTCCACGAGGTTGGATTGGCCTGTTCCTCGGTACTGAACGAGTGATGTCAGTGATGTGTATACGTATTCTAGGATGGATCTTCCCTGGGCCGTTGAGCCATATACTGTACCGAGTGGTTGTGAGTGTATCATTATCTAGAGATGGATCTTCTCTATAGGGCTGGATCGGCCTTCCTCAGTACTGAGTGACTATTGCCACATGTGTATATATATTTCGGGATGAATCTTCCCAGGGCCCGCGAGCCTTATACAGTACTAAGTGGACTTGCATAAGAGAGTGGGAGCACTATGAGTATTTCATACAGTTGATACATTGGCTTGTAGAGTATACTGAGCTATACATGGTTTACTGTTCGTACCTGAGCTTATCCTGTTTCATTATCTGTTAGATAGCTGCGAACATGCCTAAATTCCTGTACACTGATTCTTGATATATCCACTGAGGTTTAGTCCGTCACTACCTCTCAGCCCATAGTTTGGGTTCGTTACTTCTGAGTTGGTGTACTCACATTACCCCCTGCACCTTGTGTGCAGATTTAGGTACATCGGGACTAGTAGCGGTTGCTGATTTGAGGTCAGGGTTTCTTCTGGAGTCTTCGAGGTAGCAGTTGGCGATCACAGCCTCGTTTCCTCCCTCTGTGCCTTCTCGTCATAATTATTTATTTATTTCAGACACTATTATGTCAGCTTTGTATTTTGACATTATATATATAGTAGCTCATGGCTTGGTGACACTAGTTCTAGGATTGGTTTTTATGTATGCTTTAATGGTGTTAAACTTTTAAATGATTTTATAAATGAGACTTTTGTTGTAAATGTAGAGAATTTCGAAAAGAAAATTTAAATCAAATGAAATGTGTGGCTTGCCTGATTTCACGATAAGCGCCATCACAATTGGGTATTTTGGGATCGTGACAAGTTGGTATCAGAGCTATAGGTTATGTAGGTATCACCAGTCATGAGCAGGTTTAGTAGAGTCTTGCGGGTCGGCATGGAGACGTCTGTACTTATCTTCGAGAGTCTATGGAGCCCTTAGAAAAAATCTCACATTCTTGAATTCTTGTCGTGCTAATCCATTTATTTAGCCAAAAGCGTAACTCTTTGAATCCCTTTCATGTATTTGAATGCGCACGTGAGCGCTCGGTATCAGCTGTGCATCGACGGCTTGTGATTTCCATGGGTGAGATGTGATTTTTAGCATGTTAATAATGGGCCAGTCTTGAGAACATGAGGCCGGGTTTATTCTGTGGCTTGAGTGCTGAGATTTCGATTGTGTAAGTCGTGCATTTGGGACTTATAGGTCTGTTTGTGTCCTTATCGGTGGGGTTTTGTGACTAGATGACTATGTGGTGAGTGTGAAACAATGGTGAGGTGTGTTCAAATTATTTTATTGTGACAAAAGGATTGGCTGGAAATGTGGCAAGAACTATTGAGTGTTTGATTTCTGTCTCGAGTTGGCACAAGGCTTCGAGTTGTGAGTGTATGGGAAGACCTCTCATGTTTTTTAGTTGTGGAGTGAAGCGGATCTTTCTGTTGTGTTTTGATTTCCTGGTGATGTCTTTTGGGCTGACCAATGCCCCAGTAGTGTTCATGTATTTGTAGTGTATTCCAACTGTATTTTTACTCCTTCATTATTGTATTCATTGATAGCATCCTTGCATACTCACGTAGCCAGGAGGAGCATACTCAACTTGAGGAGGGTATTATAGAGATTGATGGAGGAGAAGCTTTATGCCAAGTCCTCCAAGTGTGAATTTTTGGCTCAGTTCAGTAACATTCTTGGGGCACGCAGTGTTTAGTGAGGGTATTCAGGTGATCAGACGAGTATGGGTAGAGCTTCCAGAAGCTCAAGATTTCTTTGACCACAACTCTAGTGTTAGTTCTGCCATCAGCTTCAGGTTCTTATACCGCGTGTTGTGATGCCTCGAGGGTAGGAATTGGTTGTGTTTTGATACAGAAGGATAAAGTGATTGCATAATAGCTATGATTTTTGGGAGGGTATAGAGAGATATCAGTTTGAGGCTAAGCCAGCGGGGTTATCTCCTACGGGGTGTAATGAGGTTGTGTGATCCTTATATTGTTTTGTAGCAAGTTCTCTTTTACCAGTAAAAGATATATGTTGCAATTTGAGTTTTGACCGCTTGTGGAAGTTGGCATGACATTACAATGGTGAATGCGAGATTTGCAGATGATTCGAGATATCAGATGATTTGTGTTATACAAGCTTAAGAAGGATTTAGTTGAATTTCACTGCGGTATGGTGGCAGTGATAGCGTATGGGCAATGAAAGTTATTGCTTGTCTTGATCTATGGATTTGAGACAAGTGGGGGAGTCTACTAATAATAAGTTAGTCGCACGATTATGTGATGTATTGGTCCCAGTTCGAGGTATGCTGGTGAATCTGTTATCGCCTGCAAAGGTGGAGTTTGAGAATGACTCGAGTAATGGAAATTTGGAATACATGTTGTAATATAATCTATGGGTAGATGGGGTTTATCGAATGATTGAGTTGTAACTGTAAATGGTGTAGTGTGTGCGGAGTAGGAATTTTCTTGGTTGCTTCGAAGTGCGGGTTACTTCCTAGTATGTTGGTGTGCAAATGGGGTTAGGTCGTTGGATATGTTTGATCAGTTTAATTGAGATTTGTGTAGAGTGGATCACTCTCGAGAATGGTTCTGATGGATTCAAGGTTTATATATAACAATTGGAAATCTTCAAGATGTGTAATTGGCTAGAACTGAGAATTAATGTTGGAGGGTGTCAAGACTTGTGGCATTTCTACATTATCATAGATTCTACATATCAGTATCAGGAAAGTGAAGGCAATGGCTTTAGATTCGCAGGAAGTCTCTTCGGGGTAAGTACTTTGAATGTGGTACTTTTGGGGATATTTGAGAGAGTATTCAGCGGCTTACGAGCCTTAGATGGTACGGTCTTATGCTTGGGTCTCGTGTGGTGAGTCTAGGTTGAGAATTGCGGTATTATGGCAAGGAGAAGTATCAATTCGAAGGTAAGTCAGAAGGAACTTGGATAAATAGGACCACTTTGTACTAGGTCGGATCGGCATGGTACGGGATATGATTGGTTCTTTGGGTGCTTATGAGGCAATGAGTTTTTACAGGTGATTCTTAGCAATGCTCTTGGGTTTTGGTGACCTGCGTAGCTTGGTTGAGTTAGAAGGATTCAGTCCTGACGGTTTAGTGTTGCACAAATGGGATTTAGATAGTTCCTGATGGTTTCTACCACGCTTAGAGATGTATATTTTCTACTGGCATGAGGTGAAGGTAATGTATAGTGATTTTGCTTCTAAATGGGATCAAATAGAAATTTCTTGCCTAGTTGGGTACGTAGTTGCTTGTGGCTCGAAAGGGATCATGAAGTTCTCATATTTATCATAGGATGGCATGGCATATGCGGTATGTTGTGTAGAGTTGAGATTCACATATGTGAGGTCACAATTCAGTTCTAGAAGGAAGGTCAAAAATTCTTAGGTAGCATTGGCCGTTTTAGATGACTAGGTAGATGATATCACTATTGGGTGGCTTGATGAGGGTATACATTTCAGAAAGGGCAATGTGTGGAGTTTAGGGTGCTTCATTGGTATTGCGACGCTCTCTTGTTGGATCGACTGCTGATATTCAAGGTTGCTTGGTGGCACAGAAGAACTTTAGAAGTATCCCTCGTGGAATGATTGAGTATTAGAGGTGTTATATATTCAAGCGATGGAGATGGGATCAGATATGGTGATTCGTGTGCTTCATGGACTTCGAGACTGATTGTTCTCATAAACAGGTTATTTTGTGGTTGTGGACTGTGAAGATGCGAGCAAAGCTAGTCAGATGTTAGTATGTGCCATGATTCAGTCATTGTGAACTTTCGGAGAGTTATCTATCTTTTGGGGGTGACTAAAGTTGATTTAGGGTTCAATGGTAGGCCCAGTATGGGTGTGTGTTCTACATCGGGTCGGAATTGTTGACTCCGAATTCTATTGTTGGGGGATGTACCATTCGATTGTCATTGAGTTTATTCGTGTTCTGGAGTGATGTATGAGTTACCCTTCGGTGTTGCGAGGAGTTGTGATTGTTGATTATATGCACCTATGGTGCGGATCTATATGAGTATTACATATTAAGACATATTGGTTATGTTCTTTCGGGTTCTTGTGACATGGTATCGTCCGATTCCCCATGGTTATGGCAGCGCACTTTGAGTACTTGATGACGAATTACGCATGGTTATTGATTTTGAGCATGGTGGCTGGAAGTATTTCATGTGATCCAGCATTTGGATGGTATCACGCATTATAGCGGAGTTATGTAGAGGTATGATCCTCGGTGTCAGATTTGTGTGTTTTGGTTTTACGATGTGTGCTAGGCTCGTAGCATGGTGTTGTGATGGAACTTGTTGAGCTGGCGGGATAGTCCTCTCGTGTGAATCTTTTCTATGATTTGAGTACGTTGGGATGTTGCTGTGGGTTGCATGAGATTCACATGTTATGGCTCTGGATGGTATTGATGCGTCATGTCCCTAGAGTGATTATGGTAGATGAGATGAGGTCGTCGGACCTAGAATAGGTACTTCCGGATCTGGTTGCGGTATATTTGGGAGGATATTGATGTTGGTCGGCTCAGAAACCTTGCAATATTTCCTGTAGGAGAAGGGGGAGTACCATGACTGACTGATCGGACGAGTAGTCACTAGTTTCTGCGTGTTTCTTTTTTTCACCGGCAGTATATGAAAGTGTTAGAATGAGGCTTTTCTTGATAAGAGGTTATTTACCGGTATTGGGTTGTTTTGAGCGGCTATTGTGATTCGGAGTTATCACGATGAGTGTTTGAGTCATACGGTATATCATGTGATTACATCTTGGATTCGGATATGGCTTGATACAACGTGTTCAGACTTATTCAGTTTATATGTGGGATTTTGACCTTACAAATTATTTCGAAAATGGAAATTTGATTCTAAGGTTTTTCGATTAGGTTGGATGCGAAATTTCAGCTATGTTGTGCTATTGAACCTATATGGGATAGGGTAACATGGGATCATCCCGGGTATGTTCATGGTAGGTTACACGATAATTTTAATGGTTTTTTGAATGACTCTAGGCACGTTCGAGGACGAACGTATATTTAAGTGGGGGAGAATATAACGACCCGGTCGGTCATTCTGAGGATTTTAGCCCCGTTTACCCTATTTCGACTTCATTATATGTGGTTCAGCTCTATTATGTTGTGTTGGGTCGGTTGGCTCGGGTTTGGAGTGATTGTGGAGAGAAAAGGAGACACTTAGTCTCTTGAGTTGGCCTAAAAGTTGGAAAAGTCAACTGGGAGTGGACTTATAGGTAAATGACCTCAGAATGTGGATCTTATGGCTCGGATAGCTTCGTTAGGTGATTTGGGACTGAGGAGTGTGTTCGGAATGTTATTTTAAGGTCCGGAGTAGAATTAGGCTTGAATTGGCAAAATTGAGTTTTTGGCAATTTTCGGTCGGCAGTGGAAAAATTAGCTATCGAGGTCGAATAGAATTCCAGAAGCTTGAGCAGGTTCGTAGTGTCATTTTGGATGTGTGTGCAAATTTCCAGGTCATTCACACGAGGTTTGGTTAATTTCGGCATCGTTGGTGAACTTCGGAAGATTGAAGATCCTTAGGATTGAATCATGGGTTGATTTGGTGTTTCAATGTTATTTTGGGTGTTCCGAGGGTTCGACTAAGTTCAGGTGATCATTTATGACTTGTGGGTAGCATTGATTGAGGTCCCGAGGGCCTCGGGACGAGTTCGGATGGTTGACGGATCGGTTTTTGGCATTTAAAGGCTGCTGGTGTAATCTATTCTGGTGTTCCGCAGATGCGGAAGGGTGACCGCAGGTGCGTTTGGTCATCGCAGGTGCGGAGTTTGTCTGACTGAGGCTTCATCACAGATGCGGAAGGCTACCGCACCTGCGAGCCCGCAGGTGCGGTTAGTTGAGCGCAGAAGCGGAAAATGGATAAGGACCACAAGTGCGCACCTGGGACCGCAGGTGCAGATCCGCGGGTGTGAGGGAAGGTCCGCAGGTGCGGTTTTGCTGGACAGAAAGTATAAATAGTAGCCTTCGCGAATTTTGGCTTATTTCATCAAGGTTTTCATACGGGTTGGATCTTGTAGGAGCCATTTGAAGAGGGAATTCAAGGGAACTTTGTGGAGATAAGATTTCTGGACCTAAAACTCATTTCTATGGTGTCATTTGACTGATTATAGGTGGAATTTATGGGAATTAGTGACTAAAATTGGGGGATTAGGGCTTGAAGTTCTAGACCTTGATATGAGGATTTGAGGGGTCATTTTTTTGTCGGATTTTGGTGTATTTGGTATGTATGAACTCGTGAGAGTGTAAGGATTCCAGTTTTGTAATTTTTATCGAATTCCGAGATGTGGGCCTGGGGTCGGGTTTTGCCAATTTCGGGATTTTTGGTTAAATTTGATAATTTTTTAGTGGGCTTCGTTCCTTAGCATATATTAATGATATAAATCTGATTTTTGCTAGATTTGGAGAATTCAGAGGCCGAGTCTAGAGGCAAAGGCATTGTGGGCTAGGATTTTAGCCGTTTTAAGGTAAGTAACGCTTCCAAACTTGGTTCCGAGGGTTCAAAACGTCTAACTATATGCTATATGATTTTAATTTAGGTGATGCACATGCCAAGTGACGGGCGTGCAGGAGTACACCGAGTGATTTGTGGCCTGGCTCATCCCATGACACCGTCTAGTAGCTATTACGGACTGATATCCGCACTTTTATTAATGTGGTTAATGTGAACATGCTAGAAATCATGCTAAGTACAATGCTAAGGCTTCACGCCGAAAATGCTGAGACCCGAGTGGTCGTATATTGCTGTCTCCTTTTGCGTTTATTTGATTTTGTATACTCAGTTCTGTCATTGCATATCATTTCATGCCTCAGTCACGGTAATCGTTGATTTTATATATTTATCATTGTTGCGGGCTAGTTCATGCATCTGTGATCCTATGTGAGCGAGACTGGAAAGTAATGACTGAGTGAGGCCGAGAGCCTATTATTGAGACAGTTATGAGATCGGACTGCACACCGCATCGGTACTTTGTGTAACGACCCGGCCGATCGTTTTGAGAGTTAGAGACCTGATCCCCTAATAAGTGCTTTCCCCACGTTTGTTTCTGCTTTTGGGACTTGCCGGAGTGATTATCTATGAAATTCGGAGAGTTTTGGGACACTTAGTCCTTAATTATGTGTTAAGCCTTAGAAATCGGACTGTGGTTGGAACTGTGTTAAGATGGGTCCGGAATGGAGTTCTGTAGACTTCGTTAGCTCCGTTGAGTGATTTAGGGGTTAGAAGCGCGTCTGAAATATGGTTTCGAGGTCTGTAGTAGAGTTAGACTTGAATTGGCGAAAGTTAGAATTTCGGCGATTTCGGTTGATAGGTGAAATTTTGATATCGGGCTCGAAATGGGAATACGAGGGTAGCTATAGGTCCATAGTGCTATTTGTGACATGTGTGTCAAATTTCAGGTCATTCGGACTAGTTTTGACGTGTTTCGGCATCGTTGTGAATTTTGGGAAATTTCTAAGGTTTTAGGCTTGCATACATGTATAATTTGCGATTTTGGTGTTATGTGGTGTGGTTTGAAGGCTCGACTAAGTTCGAATAAGGTATTAGGACTGGTTGGTGGTTTTGGTTGGGGTCTCGGGGGCCTCGGGTGGGTTTCGGATGCTCAAACGAGAAGATTTTTGACTTAAGCCTATAGCTGAAGTTGCTGGTTCTGGTGTCTCGCACCTACGGAAGGGGAGCCGCAGGTGCGGACACGCAGGTGCGATAAGGGGTTCCGTAGGTGCAGCTGGGAGACCGCAGGTGCGGAACCGCAGATGCAGCCCTGGTACTGCAGGTGAAGCCGCATCCCAATTAATGAGTTTTCGCACATGCGGTGCATTTTCCGCAGGTGCAGTCCAATTAGCCGCAGAAGCGGAAACGCTGGGTAGAAATAGGCAATTTGAGGGTTTGGACTTCATAACTTCTAAAAATCAATTGGATCTCGGGATTTGGTGATTCTGGGAGTATTTTGAAGAGGAGATCAATAGGTAATGATTCCTAATTCTATTTCTTTGTATTTCATCAATCCATAGTGAATTCTTCAATCTAATTAGGGAGAATTGATGGGAAAGTGTTTGAAAATGAGAGAAAGGTCCCCCAATTGAGAATCTGAGTTTTGAGTGAGATTTCGACGTCGTATTTTGATGATTTCTGGTTGAGTATACTCGTGAGTGAATGGGTGTTCGGAATTTGTGACTTTCACCCGATTCCGAGTCGTGGGCCTAGGAGACTTTTTGGGGAATTTCCCTAATTTCGCGCTTAGGCTTCAAATTTATTTGTTGAAATAGTTTCTTGAAATGATATTCATAGTATGAAACTTATTTGAATAGATTCGGCCCATTCAGAGTTTGGTACTCATGGCAAGAACGTGATTCCGGATTGATTTGAGCAGTTGAGGTAAGTGGCTTGCCTAAATTTATGTTGGGGACTTCCCTCTTAGGATATTTGATGCTAAATGTTGTGTGGGCGCCGTGTACGTGAGGTGACGAGTACGTATACGAGCCGTTGTTTCAAAAACAAAATCTCATTTTCTTCCTTACTAAAACATAAATTGTTTTCTCTTCTATGAACTTGCTCTCATATGATATATTGTTTAGTTTAGATTAGGAAAGCATGCTTACGTGCTTAATTGTTTACTTGATTTTATGTGTGCCATATTTAGTTAAGCCCTTATATGCCTTATCTGTGATTAGTATAAACCATGTGATTTCGATGTTATGCTTGTCATTCATCCTGCATAGCATATTTAAATTTGGACTACGGACGTATTCCAGGAGATCCCCCTGTACTGTATATTTGTTTTGGGACTACAGACGTATTCTGGGAGATCCCCCTGTACTGCATATTTATTTTGGGACTACAGACGTATTCCGGGAGATCCCCCTGTACTGCATATTTATTTTGGGACTACGGACATATTTCGGGACATCCCCCTGTACTGCATATTTATTTTTGGACTATAGACGTATTCCGGTAGATCCCCTTGTACCGCATAATCATTTGGAACTACGGGACGGTATCCCGGGAGATTCCACTTTGTGATATATATTGTGTTGAGCCGAGGCATCTCTTTACTGTAGAACTTATATTGTTTTTCTTAAACTGTTTTACTGTATACATTACCTATCTTTGTACTGTTTTAAATTGATTTACATATAAATCCAGTAGAGCCTTAACCTGACCTCGTCACTACCTAACTGGGGTTAGGCTTGGCACTTACTGGGTACCAAATGTGGTGTACTCATGCCCTTTCCTGCACATGTTTTCGTGTGCAGATCCAGGTACGAGATATCAACTTGTGGTTAGTCGCTGTTGCTGATTCCAGGAGACTACAAGGTATTTCTGCCGCGACCACAGAATCCTCCGAGTCTCCTTCCATTCTATCTTGTAGAGATGTTCTTATGTACTTTACAGTTTTTTTAGAGCTACAGTATTGTTAGAAGCTTGTGACTATCTGTGACATTCCGAGTTTTGGGAAGTTATATTTTTGTATAGCCGAGCAGCCAGTACGTTATTTATGTCATTGCCCTTATCCATTTTATTTCCTGTGTTTCAATTCAATTTTCCCCCTTTATAGTAGGATTACCTAGTCGTAGAGACTAGGTGCCGTCACGACACCTTCGAAGGGTAAATCAGGTTGTGACACTCTGATCATGCCTTCGTTGGCTTGATATAGCGCTTGGGCTAAGAGGAGCCCCTCCGGAGTCTTTACACCCTCGAGGAGCATAGTGATATTTGAGGGATGGATCTTCCCTGGACATGGATCTTGTCCGAAGTGTTTATATTTGAGGGATGGATCTTCCATGGACATGGATCTTGTCCTAAGTGTTTATACCTAGAGATGGATCTTCTCCGCAAGGCTGGATTGGCCTGTTCCTCGGTACTGAGCGAGTGATGTGTATACTTATTCTAGGATGGATCTTCCCTGGGCCGTGAGCCATATACTGTACCGAGTGGTTGTGAGGTGTATCATTATCTGGAGATGGATCTTCTTCATAGGACTGGATCCACCTTCCTCAGTACTGAGTGACTACTGTCACATGTGTATATATATTCCGGGATGAATCTTCCCAGGGCCCGCGAGCCTTATACAGTACTGAGTGGACTTGCATATGAGAGTGGGAGCACTATGAGCATTTCATACAGTTGATACATTGGCATGTAGAGTATAATGAGTTGTACATGGTTTACTGTTCGTACTTGAACTTATCCTGTTTCATTATCTGTTAAATAACTGCGAACATGCCTAAATTCCTGTACACCGATTCTTGATATATCCATTGAGGTTTAGTCCGTCACTACTTCTTAGCCCATAGTTTGGGTTCGTTACTTCTGAGTTGGTGTACTCATGTTACCCCATGCACCTTGTGTGCAGATTTAGGTACACCGGGATCGGTAGTTGTTGCTGATTTGCGGTCAGGGTTTCTTCTGGAGTCTTCGTGGTAGCAGTTGGAGATCACAGCCTTGTTTCCTCCCTCCTTACCTTCGTGTCGTAGTTATTTATTTATTTCAGACACTATTATGTCAACTCTGTATTTTGACATTATAGATATAGTAGCTCATGGCTCGTGACACTGGTTCTGGGATTGGTTTTTATGTATGCTTTAATGGTGTTAAAATTTTAAATGATTTTATAAATGAGACTTTTTCTGTAAATGTAGAGAATTTCGAAAAGAAATTTTAAATCAAATGAAATGTGTGGCTTGCCTGATTTCACGATAAGCGTCATCACGACTTGGTATTTTGGGGTCTTGATAACTTGATACTCTTTAACATATTCCAAATAATATTTGGAAGAATAATTCCTTTTAGCATACTATGCTACAAACATGGTATGCATAGCAAAACAACTTAAAATACCAATCTTTTACTCTACTCTGTCTTTTGATTGACAGATTTTGATGCCTTAGAGGCGGCTTCTGTGTCACTGCTTACAACGATAACAGGAGCATCATTATCTTCATTTTGTTCAGCGAGAAGTTCTTCCAACATGTCGTAACAACAAGCAAGAGGGTAGGAATCAAGTAGAAGCCTTTTCACGTAGTTAGAGCCAATTTCACGCGTCGTCCTAAGCAGCAACAAGTTCTCCTCAGTCTTCAACCTTTTCAACTGGTTTCTTATATCTTGGTATAGCATGTTTTGGTTAACCAGATAACCATGAAGAGTTTCATCAATTGTTTTCTTTGTTGGAGTTCTTTCCATTGTAATTTTCGTACTCTTCGCATAATAGGTAGATGATTTAGATGATGAGATTAATAATGTAGTTCTCCTTCTATTTATAGTATGAGTTATGGTTTGAATTTATCTAGGGTTAGGTTTAGGGTTATCGGAAGGGAAGATTCTCATTTCCTTCCTTCTATTATTTAATTTGAATCACAATTTTCAATGAATCTTTTACACTCCTCAAAGAAGTCTTTTCATTTTTCAATGCATCCATTTCGGTTACCCAAAATTATATTCATGAACTCTTGATCCAACTAGTAGTAAGAATATCTGGTTTGAGAATATTGAACGCTTAATTTCTTTCCAGTAAATATTTTGCCTCTTATAATTTATCCACTGAAATAATTCTAGTTAGCCTAAAGAATCGAGAGGTGAGCAACTATCCGGTTTGGTTTGAATCAGCTCGACTTTCAAATTATTGGTGTTAGTTGCATTGAATTTTATTGGTTTCAAATACCAAATACTCCAAGAGTTCAAAATTGTTCCTATTTGAATACAAAACCAACCCATTTAACTTCCCTATGTAGCATTTACTCTTATAATACATTAATAACATACCAACCCATTTAACTTTCCTATGATGCATTTACTCTTCCAATACATTATCACTAATCATCCCATTTCATTTTTTTTGAATGATAAAATATTATAGTAAAGAAGACCAATATGAAGATTGAAATTTCATAATGTAATACTTCAACAGAAAAAAGCACAACAACTATAACTGAAATAACATACATGAAAATACAAAACAATAAAAGGATAAATCAGCACAAACACATCCTAGAAACTATTCAATTTCAACTGTATTATGATCAAAAGTTCCATCTCCCTTCACTTGAACATTGAAGACAACATGCAGTGGTGCAACATCAACCAACGTAAATTTGACGATGAAACCTCGCTTGATATAACCGTCCAAAACAAAAAATTTCCAGCCTACCTTGAACCTTCTTTGATCACCAACGCTCATATTTATATACCACTCTTTGCCACTATAGTGAAGAAGCGCGTGTTCTACTGTTGGAGGAAGATGCTTGTAGATTTTTCTTGGAATATACTTTTTAAAAAAAAGCATTACATATACAATACTTATGCATATATATTTTATGGAGTTAATATATAAGAAACAAAAGTATTTTATGTAAAAGAAAAATCCAGTTTAGGATTAACTCAAGAAGTTATTGTAACATTCAAAGAAATAAAGTTTAAAGGACATAATAATTTACCAGATCGCTGGAGTCGATGTGTGAATTAGTCATAACCACTTTAAATGTTGGAGGATTCTCTTCTTCATTATTATCGCTAGTAGAAGAGTAAGATAGGGCTCGTTTGGTAGAGGGAGAGGCATCCATAATTTAGGATTTGAGTATGTGAGTGTGTTTTAGGTCTTTAGGATTTGAGTATGTGACCAACCCAGTCCAAAAAAAATATTTCAAACACCCTCCTGATGAAAAAGGGTGTACTGAATGCTAATTTTCCCTCTTTTTCTTGGTACAATTTTGACAGTGTTGTATCATATCGTTTGAGTGCCAATTAAATAGTGTTTTAATTCTAATTCCATCACTTTTCATCCTAAATTTGAATCCTAAGTAGAAATTTTCCTAATGAAATATAGGCCTAATGAATCCTCCAATTTAGTTAGCCTAAAGAATCATGTCAGTGAAAAAATAACCTATTTTTGACCACACTATCTGTTTTGGTTTGAATTGTCAAAATTAATGGTGTTAGTTCAATTGTATTTATTATTTCGGTTACCAAAATTGTATTGATAACTACAATTTTTGAATTCCCATGTAGATATTAAATTCTGTTTAATAATAAAACTATTCACATGCCAACCATTTAACTTCTCAATGAAGTATATACATCTCTTATTTACTCTTCCTTAGATTTTTCGAATTGAAGACCTTATTAGTATGCGCTTCCAACCATTTAACATCCATAATTAGGGTTTGTAGTTAGGGTAGTAGAAGACTGTATTGTCTCTTCCCTATTAGTATTTTGAAATGATACAAAAAAAAGATACATTTAGAAGATAGAAATTTGATATCATTCATAGTTCAATAGAAAATAAAAGTACACATTCTATAACGGGATGAAATTTAAAATAAAAGATAACAAAGGGAAAAGACAACACAAACATAACCTAAAAACTAATTAATTTCACCGGATCTTCAGGGGTTTCTTGCCCTTTCACTTGCACTTTGAAGACAACAAACAATTGTGCAATTTCAACCAACTCAAATTTAACGAAACAACCCCGCTTAATATCATTCTTCGTCACAAAATTTTGTCAACGTCTTTGAGCCATCTTCGTTCACCAATGTACATTCCTACAAACCACTCTTTCCACCATATTGAAGAAGCACAATGATATATGCTTCAGGAAGATGCTCGTAGATTTGTTTTGGAATATGCTGCAAACATAAGAAAAAATCATTAGTTTGAAACTTAATTTTTCCAAAACGAAATCGAAACACATACATTTTTCATTTTTCTTGAAAAAGGTTCTCAATCTGTTTGTTTGAAACTTAGTTTTTCCAAAACTAAATCGAAACACATATATATTTCATTTCTGCCTCTTTTCCAAAACCAAATCGAAAAGCAGATTATTGATTAGCCGGATTTTCCAAAAAAGATCTCATTTATCAGATAGTCTTGCTTGATGTATGAATCTTTCATAAGCACTTAAAATGTTAGATTATTCTCTTCCTCGTTATCATCAGAAGAGGAGTAGGATTGTAATGATCCGACCGGTTGTTTTGAGCTCTAGTGCATCAGTCGTCGGTTTGAGGCCATGGGTAGCTTCACTTCAGTTAGTATGACTTATATGCGTGGTCGAAATTCAATTTCGAGAAGTTTGGAGTTGATTTGGAAAGAAAATTCTAAATTCGGAAGCCCTAAGTTTGAGGAATTGACTAAAGTGTGATTTTTGAGTAAACGACCTCGAAATCGGGATTTGAAGGTTCCAACTTGTTTATATGATGATTTTGAATTTGGCTGTATGTTTTGATCGAGTTTTGTATGACCTGGGAGCGTTTCAACGCATATTGTGGAAATTGGCATTTTGGAAGAATTTCATAAATTTGGGTTGAGGTGTATTTCAATGTTATCGATGTCCGTTTGGGATTTCGAGTCTGGGAATAGCTCTGTATGGTGATTCTACTGTTGGGAGCTCGTCCGTAAGTGGATTTTGAGGTACATAGGTCAGTTTGAGGTCATTTGGCGAAAGTTAGAAATTTGAAGGTTTTTAGGAAGTTTGACCGGAAGTGTACTTTTGATATCGGGGTCGGATTCCGATTCCGGAAGCTGGAGTAGGTCCGTAATGTCAAATGTGACTTGTGTACAAAATTTGAGGTCAATCGGGGGTAATTTAATAGGTTTTGGTATCGAGCGTAGAAGTTTAAAGTTCTAAGGTTCATTAATGTAACGACCCGGTAGGTCGTTTTGAGAGTTAGCGCCCCGATCCCCTAATAACTACTTTCCCCATGTCTATTTCTATTTTTGGGACTTGTTGGAGCATTGAGTGGTGAAATTCGAAGTGTTTTTGGATACATAGTCCTTCTATATGAGTTTAACCTTTAGTAACCGGACCGTAGCTGGAACTGTGGGAAGACGGGTCCAGAATGGGATTTCGTCGACTCTGTTAGTTCCGTTGGGTGATTTCGGAGCTAAGAGCATGTCCGGAATATGCTTTCGAGGTCTGTAGTAGATTTAGGCTTGAATTGGCGAAAGTTAGAATTTCGGCGATTTCGGCAGATAGGTGGAATTTTGATATCGGGCTCGGAATGGAATTCCGAGAGTGGTATAGGTCCTTTGTATCATTTGTGACCTGTGTGTAAAATTTGAGGTCATTCGGACTAGTTTTGAGGTGTTTCGGCATCAGTTGTAGAGTTTGGATATTTCATAAGTCCTTAGGCTTGAATCCATGTATAATTGGTGATTTTAGTGTTGTGTGATGTGTTTTTGGAGGCTCGACTAAGTTTGTATAAGGTATTAGTACTGGTTGGTAAGTTTGGTTGAGGCCCCGGGGGCCTCGAGGATGTTTCGGATGCTCGACAGGTGAATTTAGAACTTGGAAGAATAGCTGAACCATTGCTGGTTCTGGTGTCTCGCACCTGCGATGGACCTTCCGTAGGTGCAGTCACGCAGGTGCAGACGAGGGGCTCGCAGGTGCGGACTTGGACAAGTCACCCAGTCCTCGCAGGTGCGGTTGGTTTTTCGCAGATGCGGCCAATTGACCGCAGGTACGACCCCAGGACTTTTTGTGGGTTTTTGCACCTGTGGTGGAATTTCCGCAGGTATGGTCCAAGGGGCGCAAGTGCGGACATCGCTGGGAAGTTCTATCAGATTCGAGGGCTTGAATTTCATAACTTCAAAAAATCAATTGGAGCTCGGGTGTGGGCGATTTGGGGTGAGTTTTGAGGATAAGCTTCATAGGTAACGATTCCTAACCCTATTCACTTTGTGTATCGTTAATCTATGGCCATTTCTTCCATGCAATTAAGGGATTTAGGTGAAAAATCATGCAAATGGGGGAAAAAAAGCTTCCCTAATTAGAAAATCCAAGAATTTAGGATTTTGTCATAGGTTTTCGAAAATTCTTGTTCGTGTGAGTTCGTGAGTGAATGGGTGTTCTAAATTTGTAACTTTCACTCGATTCCGAGGAGTGGGCCCGGGGGACTTTTTGGGCGATTTTCCTAATTTTGCATATTAGCTTCGAACTTATTAGCTGTTTTGATTCCTTAAAGTGATATTTACATTATGCTATCGAATTGAATAGATTTGGGCCATTCAGAGTCGGATACTCGTGGCAAGAGTGTGGTTTTGAGTTGAGTAGCGCAATCTAGGTAAGTGGCTTGCCTAACTCTGTGTTGAGGACTTCCCCTAGGCTGTTTTAATATTGTTTATGTTGATTGGGCACCGTGTGCATGAGGTGACGAGTACGTACACGAGCCATTATTGCAAAGACTCCATTTTTCCTCCATGACTTAAATCATTTCACTCCTATTTCACTGATTCCTGTATCGACTATGTAGTTTAGATTAGGAAATAACATGCCTACCTATTTTACTTGAATTTTTCCTAGTTATTACCACATGGTACCATGCTTAGGTAGTTTTATCCATATTTTTCCTGTGATTTTCCTGAACTGTTTTAAATAAAAATTGTATCATGTATTTGTACTGCATTGCATATTTAAATTGGGATTACGGACGAGATTCCGGGAACTTTCCCCCTGTACTGCATTGCATATTTAAATTGGTACTACAGACGAGATTCCGGGAGCTTTCCCTCTGTACTGCATAGCATATTTAAACTGGGACTACGGACGAGATTTCGAGAGCTTTCCCCCTGTACTGCATTGCATATTTAAATTGGGACTACGGACGAGATTCTGGGAGCTTTCCCCCTGTACTGCATTGCATACTTATTACTGTGATATATGTTGTGCTGAGCCGAGGGCTCCCTGTTATTATTTCCTTTTTTCTCATTGTTTCTACTGATTTGCCTCAGCTTATTATATCTCTCTGTTCAAAATTTTAAACTGTTTTTACTATAAAAATCCAGTAGAGCCTTAACCTGACCTCGTCACTACTTGACTGGGGTTAGGCTTGACACTTACTGGGTACCAATTTGTGGTGTACTCATGCCCTTTCCTACACATGTTTTCCGTGTGCAGATCCAGGTAACAACGCTCAGTATCATGGCTAGGGGTCCGAGGAGCAGCTTTTAGGAGATCGAAAGGTAATTTTGCCGCGTCCGCAGAGTCCTTCGAGTCACCTTCCACTCCAGATGCAGATAGATTTCTTTTTCATGTAAATTCTCTCTAGTTGTATAGAGCTATTTTGAGACAGAGCTTGTGACTAAAGTGATATTCCGGGTTTTGGGGAAAAAAAGGTTGTATTTTGTAGGCGCCAAGTGGCGATGTTTCATTGTAGACTCACTTACTTCACCTTTATTTTATTGCTTCTATTTAGTATGTGTTTTTTTTTCTTTTTTTTTCCGCAATTAGGCTTACCAAGTCGTAGAGACTAGGCGTCGTCACGATGCCTTTCGGTGGGTAAATCAGGTTGTGACAATTAATCTTGAATTGTGGTGCGATTCATAATTTCAATGTTGTTTGATGTGATTTGAGGCCTCAAGCAGGCCCTGTTATGTTATGGGACTGGTTGGTGTGATTGGACGAGGCCCTGGGGGCCTCGGGGTTTGTTTCGGGGTGGTTTCAGATCATTTCGTGCTGGTGTCTCATGTTGTTCTTCGCATTCGCGAGGATACTCTCGCATTCGCTAAGAAGGATTTGGCTTCTGGGATTTTGTTATTCGCATTCGCGAAGAGATTCTCGTGTTCGCAAAGAAGAAATCTATGTTACGCAGGCCTGACTTCAGAGGCTCATATCTCACAATCTATAAGGAATTTGAAGATAATATAAAAAAGAAAGTTTTCGCTCTTTGAGTCTAGTTTTCATAAAAGTAAACCATTTAGCATTTTGGATTTATTTGCGAAACGTTACGGCTGATACACTACAGGCTATCCGGGAAGATGAAGAAGAAATTTGTATTGCACAGGGCTGACTTTGGCAGCCTATATCTCAAAATAGGAATTGAGAGATTACATGAAAGTTGTAGATCTTGGTGTCTAGTTTTCAAAACATTAAACCATTTATCATTTGGAGTGTTGTACAAAAGGTTATGACCATCATACTAGAGGTTGTCTAAGAAGAGTTTGGAAAAGGCTTTTGAGAATTTTGTTCATGACGAATGTGATGGGGGGCTCGTGAACGCAAAGAAGGGCCTCCTGGGCAGTGTATAAGTTTTGAAAAAATGGGTTTGGCTCATTTCATCTCATTTCCTCCATGGGAGCCAACCTAGGAGCGATTTTGGAGCTCCATCTTCACCATCCATTTCAAGGTAAGTGATTCCCACGTATTGCAAGTTAAATACTTAGATTATATATATATATTTTTTATCATGGAAATTCATGGAAAATTAGTCAAAATTTGGGGTTTTGGTAGAAAAATTAGAAAATTGATATTTTTAAATTTTTACCGCGAATTTGGGTATAGAATTGGAAATAAATTATATATTTGAGTTCGTGGGGTTATGGGTAAAGTTTATCTTCGAAAATTTTCGAAATTCGGGCACGTGGGCCTGAGGGGATTTTATCGACATTTCGAATGAAGTTAGAAATTGTTGTAAATAGGATTATAATGAGTATTAGAGTATATATTTATGGAATTGCTCAATATTTGACTAGTTTTGGAGTGTTGGGAATTGATTTGAGTTTTTTGAAGGACTTGGGAGCCGGTTGTGGGACTCCGGAGCGAGGTAAGTCTCCTTTCTAACCTTGTAAGAGGGATATAACCCCATAGGTGAACTAAATTATTATGTGCTTCTATTTGGG
>ML320861.1:72132-95862 GCA_005239505.1 Nicotiana paniculata | reverse complement strand
GTACGCACGAGGTGACGAGAGTCCGTACGTAACTACTAGCTATGCCTATGTCCGGGTAGTTTTAGGCTTACAGCATGCCTTGTTGATATTGTTATTGATTTATGTTTAATGTTTTCCTTGAGAAGGAGAGGGATTGAGTTTTCTTATTAAATGTTTTGAAAGGAGTTGAAATTGAGGAAAAATTGGGATCTTAAAAGTTTTCATTGAAACTTCATATTTTGAAAAGAATGGAAGAATACTATAATAACTTAACAAATCTATGTGTAATCGCATTGCAAGTATAATCCATGAGCGGGGTAATTCCCTAAATTTGTATTTGACCGCGTCGCGTGTATGATCCGCGAGCAGGGTAATTTCTTAAATTTATATTTGACTGCGTCACATGTATGATTCGCGAGCGGGGTAATTCTCTTAAATTATATTTGACTGCGTCGCATGTATGACTCGCGAGCGAGGTAATTATTTTAAATTTATATTTGACCGTGTCACATGTATCATTCACGAGCGGGGTAATAGATGCATCTATGGTTCAGACCATTCGACCCTCGGCAGTGCACAATTTACATTTATGTTGGATCGGGCCGAACGTCCTCGCTGGTATTTGTGTGTATGTAACGACCCGACCGGTCGTTCCGTGAGATTAGTCCCGTTTCCCTTGTTTTTGCTTTATCATATGTTTCTTAGCCTATTTATGTTTTATTGGGTCGGTTGGTTCGGGTTCGGAGTAGTCGTGGTGAAAACTGAGACACTTAGTCTCTCAAATTGGCTTAATAGTTGGGAAAGTCAATTGGGTGTTGACTTATTGGTAAACAATCTCAGAATGTAGATTTTATGGCTCAGATAGCTTCATTAGGTGATTTGGGACTTAGGAGTGTGCTCGAAATGAAGTTTTGATGTCTGGTGTAGAATTAGGCTTGAATTGGCGAAAGTTAGTTTTTGGCGATTTTTGGTCGGCAGGGGAAAATAGGTTATCAGGGTCGGAATAGAATTCCTGGAATTGGAGCTGGTTCGTAATGTCATTTTGGATATGTGGGCAAATTTTCAGGTCAATCGGATGTGTTTTGGATAGTTTCGGTATCCTTGGCGAAATTTAGAATTTTCAAAGTTCATAGGCTTGAATTTGATGTGATTTTTGTGTTTTTGGTGTTTCAAGGGATCGACTAAGTTTGAATGATTTTAGGGGTGTGTTGGTAAGTTTGGTTGAGGTCCCGAGGGCCTCGGGTGTGTTTCGGGTGGTTAACGGAGTGTGTCTGGCCTTAAAAAGACTGCTGTTGCTGCTGCATTTTCTTGGTTCTAGTTTCCTTATATGCGATCCCAATAGTGGGGCTGCAATCGCATAGGTTTATTGGTGAGGCAGAAGAAATTTTTATATGCGATTGCCATTAATGGTCCGCAATCGCGAAGTGAGAGAAGCCAGAGCAGTGCGGTCGCGTGAGGTTTATTTGCGATCGCACAGTGTGGGCGCGTGTGGCAGGGGGTGTTTGGTTACTCTATGCGAACGCGGTTGGGTGGACGCGATCGCACAGAGGGAGGAGAGCCAGTGCTTCGTGAACGCGTCCCTAGTGACGCGAACGCACTGAAGAAATATATAGTGTTGGGCAGTGTTTTATAAAAGCCATTGTTGCAAATTTTAGTCTATTTTCCTCCATTGTTGAGCGGGTTTGGAGCTTTTTGAGAGGGATTGAAGAGGAAATCGAAGGGAAACACTTGGAGGTAAGATTGTTGACTTCATAACTCGATTCTATGTTGTTTTCTAAGTAATTAAACCGGAAATTAGTTGGATTTAAACCCAAAATTGGGGAGGTTAGGGCATGAGAAATTGAGACTTTAATTGAGTAATTTAAGGGGAAATTGTGGTCCAATTTTGGTGTTCTTGGTATGTATAGAATCGTGGGAGGATGATGATTCTTGTGATGTAAATTTTATAGAATTCCGAGATGTGGGCCTGGGGATTGAGTTTGGCCAATTTCGAGAATTTGTCTAAAATTGATAGTTTTCGTTTGAGGCTTGTTCATTTAGCGTATATTGATGATGTTAATCTGGTTTTGGTTAGATTCGGAGCAATAGGGAGACGATTCGAGGGGCAAGAGCATCACGGATTAGTATTTTTTCCCGGGTGGAGGTAAGTAATGGCTATAAATCTTGTGCTGAGGGTATGAAATCCCGGACTTCGTATTTTCTCACTATTTTTAGAATGACACACATGTCGGATGACGAGTATGTGGCATGCACTGATTTTTGGATTGGACTTGGTCCTCTCCGCGGCAACTATTGAGTTGCGTATTTTTACTCTAAATCATATGTTAAATTGTGTTCTAAAACTATTGCTATATTTGGGCTATAAGCCATGTTTGGGCCCTCGTACAGACTTGTTTAGACCCCTTGGGGGACTTTTTACTGCTATTTTCCTGACTGTGTTGACTTATGATTTACACTCAGTCATGTTATGTTTAACTGATTTTGAAACTCAGCCTCATTTACACTGTTTTGAGATATAAAATGATGTTTTTGGGTCGAGTGCCCCGTTTTATTGATACGCCCGAGGGGCTTTTGAGAGTTGCTGACTGAGTGAGGCCGAGGGCTTGATTGTGAGGATATGATATGCCACGAGGTGGCTTGATTTTAGCGCTTGGTCTGAAGGAGCCCCTCCGGAGTCTGTACACACCTCTAGTGAGTGCAGGTACCTACTGAGTGCGAGTACCGAGTGCCGAGTGACGAGTGATTGGGAGGCATCAGTGATAGTGAGGTTGCTCGAGGGGCTGATACTGAGTGACTGTGAGGTATGCTGAGTGATGTTCTGCCCGAGGGGCGATTTATGATTCATGTTTTGGCCCGAGGGGCTACTTATGACTTATTTCATTTTACACTAAGTTCTTCAGGTATTTTTTTATTTTTGAAATTTTTGGAAAACACATTTTTCAAAGGATTTTACTAAAGTTGGCTTTTAAGGCATGTTGATTTCATATATATATATATATATATGTATGTATATATATATATATATATGTATGTATATATATATATATATATATATATGTATGTATATATTGTTGGAAAGAAAGGCTATGCTTATTGTGAACTGATGATTTGATTTTATGCATTTCTTACTACTTAGACTTGATTTATTTCCATTACTACTGAGTTGGCGTACTCACATTACTCCATGCACCCCTGTGTGCAGATACATGTGCTGATACCGAGCGTTAGTCATCTATTTCCATGCGGAGCTGTAGTCGGAACATAGAAGTAGCTGTTCAGTGTCCGCAACATCTCTGTTTTCCCTTTCTTATTTTTCACCTAGTTCTTCGTTCCGAGGTTTTGTATTATAATAGTAGAATTTTTGGTATATTCCTTAGATGCTCATGACATGTTAACTCCAGATCTTGGGGATGGTTTTATTCTTTTAACTGTTTGTTTTTCTTAATGGATTCAGTAATTTTATAAACGTTTATGAAATGTTAAAAATGAGTTGGGATTTTGGAAAGAAACTGTAAATATGTTATTGTTGGCTAGCCTAGTTCCACAATAGGCGCAATCACGGCCGGTTTAGGATTTGGGGTCGTGAAAAGTTTGTAACAGAATTGGAAGTCCCTTTTATAATTGGTATAAATTCATTGTTTGTGTGATTATATGTTTTAAAAAAAGAAAGCAATTCAGGCTCTTAAATATGGTGAAGACTTGTTCAATTATTTCTTGTTCTGAGTCTTATTATTGTATATCATGCTTAATTAGAATTTCATATTATCACAATGTCGTCCCTTAGTAAGTGTCGAAGTCGACCCCTCGTCACTACTTCTTCGAGGAAAGGCGGGATACTTACTGGGTACGCGTTGAATTACGTACTCATACTACACTTGCTGCACACTTTTGTGCAGGTGGATTTATGATTAGCGGCCTTGTAAGAGCAGAGGCGTGTACGCATGCAGAGACTTAGGTGAGCTGCACCCCATATTACGACCCATGGCCAACAGAGTCTCCTTCAGAGTTCTTGTATTTTTTTTCTGCTCAAATTTTGTATTCCGGACAGTTATTGTATTTTATTTTACTTCCTAATAAATGCTCATGTACTTGGGACACCGTTCTGGGTTGATTAGGGTATATTCAGTATTGAAAATGGAAAACATCATTATTATCTTGTAAAATTCATTTTTACTAGTTAAGTTGAAGGAAGTTCATGATTTCAAATATATTAAAATGAGAATAAAATTAACTGTTTAGCATTGGCTTGCCTGACAATGGTGTCCGATGCCATCACGATCTTTAATGGATTTTGGGTCGTGACAAAGATGGGGATCGTTTGGTAGCGCTGGGAGAGGGGTCCATGGTTGGTTTCTAGGGTTTGTGTAAGAGTGAGGGTCATTTATGTATTTAGGGTTTTGTGTGTGAATGTGTGTATGTATATATACACATACGGCCAACCTAACAAAAATGCATATTTGACCATAAAGTTTAGTAAAATGCAGATTTGCAACCTAATTAAAATTTATATTTTACATATTTAGTCCACTTGTGATGTTTATTTTGACACCAATAGTTATATATAACGACCCGACCGGTCGTTTTGCGTTATGGGATACCGTTCCCCTAAATTAAACTTCCCATAGCGGCTTATTGTGATTTATGACTTTTGGGGACGGGTGGTTCGGGATTCAGAAGCGTTTAGAGTAACATAGGAACACTTGGTTCCTTAAGGTTGGACTTTAAGGCCAAGTTTGACTTCGGTCAACATTTTGTGTAAACGACCTCAAAATCGAGTTTCAACGGTTCTGATAGCTTCGTATGATGATTTCGGACTTGGGCGTATGTTCGGAATGGGTTTTGGATGACTCGGGAGCGTTTCGGCGCCCAATAGCGAAATAAGAGTTTCCTTAAGTTCATATTGTGGTTGGGACGTGTTTTTGTGTTATCAAGGTCCAAATGGAATTTCGAGACCGGGAATAGATCTGTTATGTCATTTATGACTTTCTTGCAAGATTTGGTGTCATTCCGAGTAGTATAGGTTGATTCGGCGCATTGTTAGCAAATTCAAGAACTTAAAGTTCCTAAGTTTAATTCTAGGGGTTTTGAGGTGTGATTTTGAGTTTTAGCCTTGTTTTGGGTGTTTCGAAGGCTCGAGAGAGTCCGTATTATGATTTTGGACTTGCTGGTATATTTGGACGGGGGCTTGGGTGGGCCCAGGTGCTTCTCGGGCACCAAACGAGGCCGAAAACCAGCTGAAGTAGTTGCTGGTGCACCTGATCTGGTGTGACCGCAGGTGCGGTTGCCCAGCCGAAGGTGCGAGATCGTTCCTGCGGTTCTTGCCTCGCAGGTGCGGCTTCAGGTGAGGCTTCCCATTTCTCGCAGGAGCGGAGCCGCAGGTGCGAGCTCCTCTCCACAGGTGCAAGCCCAGGCCCCTTGCCCCTCTTCCGCAAGTGCGAGATTTTTCTCGCAGGCGCGAGACCGCAGGTGTGGAAACCCTATAAGCAGTGAGGTCTTTTAAAATACAGGAAAGAACCATTTTACTCCATTTCTTTCCTCCATAGTCGACCTTGAGAGCTTGGAAAAGTGCCAAACGACCTAGATACTGAAAGGTAAGTGATTTCTACTCTAATATTAGTTTAATACATGAATTCCTAGGTAGATTAACCTCCTAATTAGTGAGAATCAAGGGTTAGGGTAAAAACTTAGGGCTTTATGAAATTTGGGGAATTATCCACTAACTACCTATGAAATCATACAAAAACCATATATTAATGATCCTTAGGGTATGGGTAAGTATCTCCTTCAAGAGTTCCCGGGATCCGAGCATGTGGGCCCGGGGTGTATTTTTGGGATTTTTCAATGTAGGTTGAAATAACTACTTAATTAGGTAAATTTCATACTTTTGAGCATAGATTAATTCATGTATACAATATTTGACTAGTTTCGAGTCCTTGAGAGACGAGTTTGGAGGTTTGGGCGCGTTCTTGACCCGGAAAGTAGGTGATACACGAGGTGAGTCTCCTTTCTAACCTTGTAAGAGGGAATTGTCCACATATGTGATTATAAATAATTGCATGTCCTTATTTGTGGGGGATACGCACGCACGAAGGGACGAGAGTCCGTGCGTAGCTACTATTATGTTATGTTGGGTAGTTCTAGGACTCACAAGCATGCGTTTATGTGCCTTACATGTGTCCCTAAATGTATTTGAGTTGCATAGTATCCTTGAATTTGTATGAGGGTATTAGGAAGTTATCTTCAAAAATTATATTCCTTGAGTCCTTGCTTTTACGTATAATCTCTGTTAAATCCCTAAAAATTGATAATTTTGTGTATGTATGCGGCACCCGCGTCGCATGTATGATTCGTGAGCGGGATAGCCCTACTATTATGTCAATCGCGTCGCATGTTCGATTCGTGAGCGGAATAGATGCATCTATGGTTCGAGCCGTTCAACCCTCGGCAGTGCACATTTATTTTCACGACGCTTCAGCCGTACGCACTCCGCCTACTATGTGCTATATAATTTACTGGGAGTTTTGTTGTAACTGTATAAATTGTTTCATGTGAAAAGGGGAATTTAGTACATTATATACTAGTGAAATTTGACATGCAAAGGTAATTACAATTATACTTGATATCTTATGTATTTGTGATTACTACGACTGTTATGTCTGCCTAGCCCTTATTAAATTATGTTATTTAAAATTTTGACCCTATTAAGTATCACGTCTATCTATCGTCACTACTTCTTCGAGATTAGGCGGGATACTCACTGGGTACATATCTGTTTATGTACTCATGCTATGCTTCTGTACTTAATTGTACAGTCTCAGAGGCAGGTGCATCTAGGCATTCATCCGGAGCTCGTCCCTGACGTATATTTGGCGTGGACTTCTCGGTGAGCTGCTTTCCTGACGTATATCTGGAAGCACCTTGGAGTTCCTATTTTCTTTTGCTATGTCTGTATTACCTTTATTTAGACAATAGGGCAAACTTGTACTTCCTTTTGGATACTCGTTTCTATTAGATGCCCGTAGACCTGTGACGCCAGTTCCTGGCATGCTCACGTAGTGGATATTCTATTCTTTTGGGTTGTAATTATTGGTGGTGATTACTATATTTATTACTCACGTTTGGTTGTCTAAGTCACTTGTTTACTTCGAAATTAGAAATCTACAAGAAAACCTGTCAAGTATGGGAAATTGTTTTATAAATTAAAAAGGGATCACTAGTAAATTAAGGTTGGCTTGCCTGACAACGGAGTTGGGCGCCATAACGACCAAAATTGGGATTTGGGTCGTGACAACATGGTATCAGAGCTCTAGGTTCACGTAGGTCTCACAAGTCACGGGCAAACCTAATAGAGTTTTGCAGATCGATACAGAGACATCTGTATTTATCTTTGGGAGGCTATAGGGTGGTAGGAAACCTCTCTTTATTCATGTTCTATCGTGCAGTTGATGGTTTACTAAATCTTATTCTTCTATTCTCTCACAGATGGTGAGGACTCGCGCGACTGACATTTCAGATCGGGAGATGCCGCTACCCCCGCCGCCCGAGGCCGTGGCAGAGGCCGGGGGAGGGCACCGGCCCGAGGTAGGCGACGAGGGTATCCCAGAGTTTTTCCGTTCGCACCCCCAGCGGATCTGGCAGAGGATACCATTACTGAGGAGCAGGGTGAGGTGCCCCTAGCAGATCCTGTCCCAATAGACTTTATGATGGCGTCAGGCTTCCAGGAGGTCATGGGCCGTATGATGCGGTTCATGGGTACTATGGCGCAGGCTGGTTTATTTCCAGCGGATCTTGCTACATCTCATGCAGGAGGGGGAGTCCAGACCCCTACTGCCCAGGCCACAGGCCATGCAGCAGTAGTTTATCACACCCCAGGTACACTGCCCGTGGGTGGCGCCCAGCCTATCGCAGTAGCATGTGAGCTCAGACCAGCTGCGGACGACGATCCGCAGAAGTTACTGGATAGATGGAACCGATTGCACCCTCATATATTCGGAGGTGAAAAGGGCGAGGATTCCCAGGACTTCATTGATAGGTTCAGGGACAGACTGCACAACATGAGGATACTGGAGTCCCACGGAGTGGACTTCACTACTTTTCAGCTTGAGGGCAGGGCCCGCAGATGGTGGTAGTCCTTTATCCTTGGTAGACCGGCAGGTTCCCCTTCCATTACTTAGGAGCAGTTCACTCAGTTGTTTCTGGACAGATATATCCCATCCTCCGAGAGGGAAGAGCTGCGGTATCAGTTTGAGCAGCTGGAGCAGGGACAGATGTCAGTGACAGACTATGAGGCTCGATTTTCAGAGTTGTCCCGTCATGCCCTTATGATACTCCTTACTTATGCTGAGAGAGAGCGGATATTTGTAGCTGGGCTACACTCAGGTATTAGGGCCAACATAGCCCGAGAGGTGGAGATGGGGACTCCCTATCAGCTTATGGTCAAGATAGCTCGCCGGTTTGAGGGTTATCGATCGAGGGGCAGAGAGCAGAGTCAGCAGGATAAGAGAGCTAGATTTTCTGGAGATTTCAGAGGTGCCCCAGCCAGGGGTGGAGGTCAATTCGGTAGAGGCCAGCCTAGCAGGCCTCCATATTCAGCTCCTCCACCACCTCCCCGTGGTGCTCCATTGAGGCCCTATTTCAGCACCATGCCGGAGAGTTCCTACCGTCCACCACTTATTCATGGTTCCTCAGGCGGGTGTTTCGGTCCTCAGGGGTCTTTTGGTCCTTACTTCAGTGCCATACCGGAGGGTTCTCACCGTCCCCTAGCTTCCAGGGTTCTTCTTCAGGGCAGCAGGCCATGCCACCGGCGAGATGTTATGAGTGTGGGGATTCAGTCCATATGAGAAGTACTTGTCCCAGGCTTCGGGGAAAGGCCGTTCAGCAGAGTTATCAGCCTACATTTTTAGCACCGGCGGTTCGTCCACCCAGAGGTGGAGGGCAGGCTGGTAGAGGTCGTCCCAGAGGAAGAGGCCAGACCCCTATTCATTCCAGCGGAGGTCAGTCATCCAGTGATCCAGCTAGATTCTATGCTATTCCAGCCCGATCAGATGCAGTGGCCTCATATGTCGTGATCACAGGTACTATTTCAGTATGTGGTAGAGAGACATCAGTGTTATTTGATCCAGGATCCACTTATTCATGTGTCATCCTTATTTGCTTGTTTCCTGGATGTTCCTCGCGAGTACTTAGGTACTCCTATTTATGTGTCCACTCCTGTGGGCGATTCTGTGGTAGTAGATCGGATTACCGGTCCTGTGTGATTTCATTTTGTGGGTTAGGGACCAGAGCGGATCTTCTTTTGCTCGACATGGTTGATTTCGAGATTATTCTAGGCATGGATTGGCTATCTCCCTATCATGTCGTGCTAGATTTCCATTCCAAGACAGTTACTTTAGCCATGCCCGTGTTGCCTAGGCTGGAGTGGAGGGGTTCCTCTGTTAGTGCAGCCAGTCGGGTTATTTCTTTCCTGAAGTCTTGACATATGGTCGAGAAGGGTTGTCTAGCGTATCTTGCTTATGTGCGGGACACCACTGCCGAGTCTCCAACGATTGATTCAGTGCCAGTGGTTCGAGAGTTTGCCGATGAATTTCCTTCAGACCTTCCAGGCATGCCTCCGGATCGTGATATTGATTTCTGCATTGATTTAGCTCCAGGCACCCAGCCTATATCTATTCCCTAGTACCGTATGGCTCCGAAAGAGTTGAAGGAGTTTAAGGAGCAGCTTGAGAAGTTGTTGGCTAAGGGGTTCATCAGACCGAATGTATCGCCGTGGGGTGCTCCAGTTCTATTCGTGAAGAAGAAGGATGGGTCCATGCGGATGTGTATTGATTACCACCAGTTGAAGAAGGTCACTATTAAGAACAAGTATCCTTTGCCGCTCATCGATGATTTGTTTAACCATTTGTAGGGTGCTCGGGTGTTTTCTAAGATTGATTTGAGATCGAGATATCATCAGTTGAAGATCCGGGCCTCAGATGTTCCGAAGACTGCTTTTCGTACGAGATATTGCCATTATGAGTTCCTGGTGATGTCCTTTGGCTTGACTAATACCCCAACAACATTTATGAACTTGATGAACAGGGTGTTCAGGGCGTACATTGATTCTTTTGTCATTGTCTTCATTGATGACATTCTGATTTACTCACGTAGCGTGGGAGAGCACGAGCAGCATTTGAGAGTGGTGCTCCAGACTTTGCGAGAAAAGAAGCTATATGCCAAGTTCTCTAAGTGTGAGTTTTGGTTGGATTCTGTGTCATTCTTGGTACATGTGGTATTCGGAGAGGGTATCGAGGTTGATCCTAAGAAGATTGAGGCAGTTCATAGTTGGCCACGTCCTACTTCAGCTACAGAGATCAGGAGTTTCTTGGGTCTAGCAGGCTACTACCGGCTATTTTTGGAGGGCTTTTCATCCATTGCAGCCCCACTGACTAGATTGACTCAGAAGAATGCCCCATTTCGATGGTCCAACAAGTGTGAGGCGAGCTTTCAGAAGCTCAAGACAGCATTGACCTCAGCACCAGATCTAGTATTGCCTTCCGGTTCTGGGATGTATACGGTATATTGTGACGCTTCAAGCGTTAGTTTGGGATATGTGTTGATGCAAGAAGGGAGAGTTATTGCTTATGCTTCGTGCCAGATGAAGGTTCATGAGAAGAATTACCCTGTGCATGATTTGGAATTGGCGGCGATTGTTCATGCCCTTAAGATTTGGAGGCACTACTTGTATGGGGTGTCATGTGAGGTTTATACAGACCACCGCATCTTGCAGCACTTGTTCAAGCAGAGGGATCTTAATTTGAGGCAGCGCAGGTGGCTGGAGTTGCTGAAGGATTATGACACCACCATTCTTTATCATCCGGGCAAGGCAAATGTGGTAGCAGATGTTTTGAGCAAGAAGGCGGAGAGTATGGGTAGCTTGGCATACATTGCAGCAAAGGAGAGACCTCTAGCCTTGGACATTCAGTCCTTGGCTAATCGTCTGGTGAGATTAGACCTTTCAGAGCCTCGTCGAGTTCTAGCTCATGTAGTTGCCCAGTCTTTGTCATTGGGAGAGATTAAGGCTCGGTAGTTCGATGATCCGTGCTTGGTAGAGCTACGAGAGACAGTGGTTCAGGGTGGTTCCAAGGAGGTTACTATTGGCAAGGATGGTGTTCTGAGGCTTCAGGGCCGTTTATGTGTTCCTAATGTCGATGGCCTGAGAGAGAGGATTCTAGATGAGGCACACAATTCATGGTACTCTGTTCGTCCTGGTGCGACGAAGATGTATCGTGATTTGAAGCAGCATTTTTGGTGGAAGCGGATGAAGAAGGACATTGTGGAGTATTTGGCTAGGTGTCTTAATTTCCAACAGGTTAAGTATGAGCACCAGAGGCCAAGAGGCCTACTTCAGCGGATGCCCATTCCCAAGTGAAAGTGGGAGCGCATCACTATGTAGTTCGTGGTTGGGTTACCTCGGACTTCGGGGAAGGTTGACACGGTTTGGGTCATTGTGGATAGGTTGACCAAATCGGCGCATTTCATTCCAGTGGCTACTACATATACTTCTGAGAGGTTGGCCCAGATCTACATTCGGGAGATAGTCTGGTTGCACAGTGTGCCGGTGTCCATTATATCAGATCACGGTCCTCAGTTCACCTCGCACTTCTGGAGAGCATTGCCTAGTGAGATGGGTACCCAAATAGATCTCAGCACAGCATTTCACCCTCAGACTGATGGTCAATCGGAGCGTACAGTTCAGATATTGGAGGACATGCTCAGGGCATGTGTGATTGACTTCGGAGGTCAGTGGGACCAGTTCTTGCATCGAGATGGATCCATTTGAGGCTTTGTATGGTCCGCGATGTCGTTCTCCTATCGGGTAGTTTGAGCCTAGCGAGGCTAAGTTATATGGCATCGATCTGGTGAAGGATGCTTTGGAGAAAGTGAATTTGATTCAGGAGAGGCTTCGCACGGCACAGTCCAGACAGAAGAGTTACGCGGATTAGAAGGCGTGTGATGTATCATTTATGGAGGGAGATAAGGTTCTGTTGAAGGTCTCGCCAATGAAGGGTATTATGAGGTTCGGAAAGAAGGGCAAGTTGAGCCCGAGGTTTATAGGTCCCTTCGAGGTGTTGAGGAGAGTTGGGGAGGTTTATTATGAGCTAGATTTACCTCCCAGTTTGTCAGGAGTTCATCCGGTCTTTCATGTATCCATGCTCCGGAGGTACCACGCCGACTTCTCTCACGTGGTTGATTTCAGCACTATTCAGTTGGATGAGAGGTTGGGCTACGAGGAGCAGCCAGTTGCTATTATTGATAGACAGGATCACCACTGGAGGTCCAAAAGAGTTTCTGCTGTGAAGGTCCAGTGGAGGTGCCAAGGAGGCGACCTAGGAGTCCGAGGAGGACATGCTGAGCAGATATCCACGCTTATTCAGCACTTCAGGTATGATTCTGACCCATTCGGGGATGAACATTTGTTTAAAAGGTGGAAAATGTAATGACCCGAATGGTCGTTTTGCATTATCGGACCCCGTTCCCCTAAATGAAACTTCCCATAGCGGCTTATTATGATTTATGACTTGTGGGTACGGGTTGTTCAGGATTCAGAAGTGTTTAGAGTAATATAGGAACACTTGGTTCCTTAAGGTTGGCCTTTAAGTCCAAGTTTGACTTCGATCAACATTTTGAGTAAACAAACTCGGAATCGAGTTTCAACGGTTCCGGTAGCTTCGTATGAATATTTCGGACTTGGGCATATGTTCGGAATGGGTTTTGGATGAACCGGGAGCGTTTCGGCGCCCAATAGCGAAATAAGAGTTTCTTTAAGTTCATATTGTGGTTGGGACATGTTTTTGTGTTATCCAGGTCCAAATGGAATTCCGAGATCGGGAATAGATTCTTTATGTCATTTATGACATGCTTGCAAACTTTGGTGTCATTCCGAGTAGTATAGGTCAATTCGACGCATTGTTAGCAAATTCAAGAACTTAAAGTTCCTAAGTTTAATTTAGGGATTTTGAGGTGTGATTTTGAGTTTTAGAATTATTTTGGGTGTTCCAAAGGCTCGAGCGAGTCCGTATTATGATTTGGGACTTGTTGGTATATTTGGACTGGGGCACAGGTGGGCCCAGGTGCCTCTCGGGCACCAAACAAGGCCAAAACCCAGCTGAAGCAGTTGCTGGTGCACCTGATCTGGTGTGACCGCAGGTGCGGTTTCTCAGTCGCAGGTGCGAGACCGCTCCTGCAATCCTTGCCTCGCAGGTGCGGCTTCAGGTGAGGCTGCCTATTTCTCGCAGGTGCGGGTAATATCCGTAGGAGCAGAGCCGCAGATGCGAGCTCCTCTCCGCAAGTGCGACCCCAGACCCCTTGCCCCTCTTCCGCAGGTGCGGTCCTCGAGCCGCAGGTGCGTAAACTGTATAAGCAGTGATGTGTTTTAAAATACGGGAAAGAACCATTTTACTCCATTTCTAAGGCAGGTGCATCTGGGCATTCATCCGGAGCTCGTCCATGACGTATATTTAGCGTGGACTTATCGGTGAGCTGTTTTCCATGACGTATCTCTCAGTAGGGCAAACTTGTACTTTCTTTTGGATACTAGTTTCTATTAGATGCCCGTAGACCTGTGACACCAGTTCCTGGCTTGCCCACGTAGTGGATATTATATTCTTTTGGGTTGTAATTATTGGTGGTGATTACTATATTTATTACTCACTTTTGGTTGTCTAAGTCACTTGTTTACTTCGAAATTAGAAATCTAAAAGAAAACCTCTCAAGTATGGGAAATTGTTTTATAAATTAAAAAGGGATTACTAGTAAATTAAGGTTAGCTTGCCTGACATCGGAGTTGGGAGCCATCGCGACCTAAATTGGGAATTGGGTTGTGGCATTATATTTGGGATATAATTAGCAATTTAATTATGAAATATCAATAATAAGTAGATATTGATAACAACCATAAAATTCCATTTACTATGGTTCCACAAGTTAATTACATTGTTGCGCTTTATAGTTTTATTGAACGTCTATATATATAGTAGCCAATATATAATTTCATTCATTAAGGTCATATGTATAGGCCACTAATTATTGATAGCGACCATATAATTCCATTTACTATGGTTTCACTAGTTAATTACATTGTTGCGCTTTATAGTTTTACTGAACGTCTATATATATAGTAGCCAATATATAATTTCATTCATTAAGGTCATACGTACCGGCCACTAATTATTCATAGAGGCTATATAATTCCATTTACTATGGTTCCACTAGTTAATTACATTTTGCTTTTTATAGGTATATCGAACGTCTATATATATAGTAGCCAATATATAATTTCATTCATTAAGGTCGTATGTATCGGCCACTAATTATTGATAGCGACCATATAACTCCATTTACTATGGTTCCACTAGTTACTTACATTGTTGCTCTCTATAGTTTTATTGAACGTCTATATATATAGTAGCCAATATATAATTTCATTCATTAAGGTCATACGTATCGGCCACTAATTATTCATAGAGGCCATATAATTCCATTTACTATTGTTCCACTAGTTAATTATATTTTGCTCTTTATAGTTATATTGAACGTCTATATATATAGTAGCCAATATATAATTTCATTCATTAAGGTCATACGTATCGGCCACTAATTATTCATAGAGGCTATATAATTCCATTTACTATGGTTCCACTAGTTAATTACATTTTGCTTTTTATAGTTATATTGAACGTCTATATATATAGTAGCCAATATATAATTTCATTCATTAAGGTCATATGTATCGGCCACTAATTATTGATAGCGACCATATAATTCCATTTACTATGGTTTCACTAGTTAATTACATTGTTGCGCTTTATAGTTTTACTGAACGTCTATATATATAGTAGCCAATATATAATTTCATTCATTAAGGTCATACGTATCGGCCACTAATTATTCATAGAGGCTATATAATTCCATTTACTATGGTTCCACTAGTTAATTACATTTTGCTTTTTATAGGTATATTGAACGTCTATATATATAGTAGCCAATATATAATTTCATTCATTAAGGTCATATGTATCGGCCACTAATTATTGATAGCGACCATATAACTCCATTTACTATGGTTCCACTAGTTAATTACATTGTTGCTCTCTATAGTTTTATTGAACGTCTATATATAGTAGCCAATATATAATTTCATTCATTAAGGTCATACGTATCGGCCACTAATTATTCATAGCGACCATATAATTCCATTTACTATTGTTCCACTAGTTAATTACATTTTTCTTTTTATAGTTATATTGAATGTCTATATATATAGTAGCCAATATATAATTTCATTCATTAAGGTCATATGTATCGACAACTAATTATTGATAGCGACCATATAATTCCATTTACTATGGTTTCACTAGTTAATTACATTGTTGCGCTTTATAGTTTTACTGAACGTCTATATATATAGTAGCTAATATATAATTTCATTCATTAAGGTCATACGTATCGGCCACTAATTATTCATAGAGGCTATATAATTCTATTTACTATGGTTCCACTAGTTAATTACATTTTTCTTTTTATAGGTATATTGAACGTCTATATATATAGTAGCCAATATATAATTTCATTCATTAAGGTCATACGTATCGACAACTAATTATTCATAGCGACCATATAATTCCATTTATTATGGTTCCACTAGTTAATTATATTTTTTCTCTTTATAGTAATATTGAACGTCTATATATATAGTATCTAATATATAATTTCATTCATTAAGGTCATACGTGTCGGCCAATAATTATTCATAGCGACCATATCATTCCATTCACTATTGTTCCACTAGTTAATTAAATTTTTTTTCTTTTTATAGTTATATTGAATGTATATATATATATATATATATATATATATATATATATAGTAATCAATGTATAATTTAATTCATTAAGGTCATACGTATCGGCCACCAGTTATTCATCGTGTCACGATCCAATTTCATATTAGGTCGTGATTGCGTCCAACACCCAACACCGTTGCTAGACAAGCCGACAACGAATGACTTAATTACATTTCCATTTTTACTACTTATTTGTATAGTGATTTTTCCTTAACTTAGAAGATTTAACACGAGACAGATTTAATTTAATAAGTGAAACTAGCAGATATAATCATAATTAACAGATAAAACCCAAAAGCCATAAGTCTACTAATACATGCCAAGTTCTAGTGTCACAAGTATATTGGCAACTTAGTAGATTATACAAAAGAATTCCTATCCTACTATCTGAAAAGGATTAGACATAAAAAATAATAGGAAGACTCCAGGATGCTGCTGAACGGCTCAGAAGGGGCAGCTCACCATGGAATCTCAATATCAAGTCAGGGATGCGCATCAGATGCGTATCTAGATGCACCTGCCTCAGATCCTGCACAGTTAAGTGCAGAAGTGTAGAGTGAGTACATAAAACAATATGTACCAGTAAGAATCCAGTCTAACCTCGAAGAAGTAGTGACAAGGGGCCGACTTGACACTTACTAAGGCTAAAGATAATAAATCAAGATCAAGATTAAGCATGGTTTAGAAAGAATGTACTAACTCAACAATAAGAGATGATTAATATCTTTACACAATTATTATTTTCAAAAATCAACATGCGCAAATAATGCCGAGGTCGTACGACCCGAACCAACACGATAGCATTTAAATATACACTGCCGAGGGTCGAACGACACAAACCATAGATGCATCTATTTAATATGCCGAGGTGTTCAGCCTGCTCCACAATAGAAAACACTTAGATAACACGATTATTCAATAACAATTAAATGTTCTATTCATACTCTCAATTGAGTGAAGACTTATCCTTTTTTTCGGAGTTCTTTTATGATTTACAGGATCATGGCTTAAGCAATTAAATTAACAAGTAACTGACGCAATTATTTCAAGTATAGCATGATAGGGTTCCTACACTACCCGGACTTAACAAAAATAGAAGCTACGCATGGGCACTCGTCACTTCTTACGTACGTAGCCCCCACAAATAGTCACATACATTGTTTAATTCGCCTATGGGGAGATTCCCTCTTCCAATGTTCGAAAAGAGACTTACCTCGTATCCAAGCCTAATACCCAATTCAAGAATGCGCCCAAACCTCTACATTTAGTGCCAACTAGTCAAATATTATATAAATTAATTAATCTATGCTCAAATGTTCATATTTCCTCTATTAAAATGATTTCTCAACCCAAATTGCAAGATTTCAAAAATTCATCCCCGGGCCCACCTGCCCAGATATCCAGAAATTTTCGAAGGATGTTGTTACCCACAACATAAGGAACATAAATATATAATTTTCACTAAGTTTCATGGTCAATTTCGTGGTAAAATATCATTTTTGTCAAACCCTAGGTTCTTCACCTAAGCCCATGATTTCTACCAATTTTCATGTTGAAATCTACCCATAATATTAAACTCGTAATAGTAGAAATTACTTACCTCCAAAAGCTAGGTGGAAATCTGTAATGACCCGACCGGTCGTCTTGAGATCTAGCGCGTCGTTCAGCAGTTTGAACTTATGAGCATCTTTGTTTCAGGTATTATGACTTGTAGGTGTGGCCAGAATTAAATTTCGGGAAGTTCGGAGTCAAATTGGAAAGAAAATTCACATTTCAGAAGCCTTAAGTTGGAAGAATCGACTAAGACTGGAATTTGAAGTATACGACCTCGGAATTAGGATCTGAAGGTTCCAGCAGGTTCGTATGATGATTTCGTACTGGGTCGTATGTCTGGATCGGGTTTTGGATAACCAGGGAGCGTTTCGGCGTATATTGTGGAAGTTAGCATTTTAGAAGGAATTTCATAAGTCTGGGTTGAAGTGAATTTCGGTGTTATTGATGTCGGTTTGGAATTCCGAATCTGGGAATAGCTCTGTATGGTGATTCTAGAGTTGGGAGCGCGATCAGAAGTGAATTCGGAGGTCCGTAGGTCATTTTGAAGTCATTTGGCTAAAGATAGAAATTTGAAGGTTTTTGAGAAATTTGACGGAGAGTTTGACTTTTTGATATCAGGGTCGGATTCCAATTCCGAAAGTTGGAGCAGGTCCGTAAGGTCGAATATGACATGTTTGCAAAATTTGGGGTCAATCGAACGTGATTTGATAGGTTTCGGCATCAGATGTAGAAGTTTGAAATTTTAAAGTTCATAAAGCTTAAATTGGAGTACGATTCATGATTTCGACGTTGTTTGATGTGATTTGAGGGCTCGAGCGAGTTCGTATCATATTTTGGGACATGCTGGTATAATTAGTTAAGGTCCCGAGGGCCTCGGGTGGATTTCAAAAGGCTAACGGAATGAATTTCGGACCAAAGAGTTGCTGAAATTTTCTGCAGAAAGCTGTTTTGGCAGCAACTAGTGCAATCGCGGAGCTGAATTTGGAAGCTGATATATCGAAATATATGAGGATTCTGAAGATTTGAAACACATAATATTTGTAGCCCTTGCATTAAAATTTCCAGAAAGTTAAACCATTAATGATTTGGATAGTTTATCAGAAAGTTATGATCGATTGAAGATGGCTGGTGGAGCAGTTTCGTCAGAATTTTCTGATGCATGGAGCCGACTTTAAAAGCTCATATCTCGGAATATATAAAGAGGTATATGGTGTAAAACCTATCAAATTAAATATGCTTGAGTCTAGTTTCTAAATCTTCAAACCGTTTGTCTTTTGGATATTCTACAAGGAGTTATGGGCGTTTTAACATAAGGTGTACAGCAAGGGAAAATTGTAATAGGATGTACAACCTGCACAACGCAAGGTACAACTCGATGAAGCTTGGGCAGATTGTTTTAAACACGAGTTTTGGCCCATTTCTTCCATTTCTTTCATATGGTTTGGATGATTTTGGAGAGCTCAAGGAGGGATTTTCACCAAGCAACACTAGGTAAGTGATTTCTTTCTATTTTTGAGTTAAATATGTGATCTTACATGGATTTAGACATGAAAAATTAGTATAAATTTGGGATTTTTGGGGAAGACTTAGAATTTGGAATTTTGGACTTTTACCATGAATTTGAGCATGAAAACTAGAGTAAATTGTATAATTGAGTTAGTAAAGCTATGGGTACAATTTATCTTCGAGAAATTTCGGAATCCGGGCACGTGGGCCCGAGGGCATTTTGGTTAACTTTTCGAGCATTGTTGGGAATTTATATAATTTGAATTGTTACAAGTATTAGAGTGAATTTTTATTGGTTTGCCCGTTATTTGAATAGTTTTGGGACGTTATGCATCAATTGGAGTCGTCGAAAGGGCTTGGAAGCCGGTTATGAATCTTCGAAGCGAGGTAAGTCTCATTTCTAACCTTGTGAGGGGGAATTGTCCCCATAGGTGAACTAATTTAATATCTGCTACTATTTGTGGGGGCTACGTATGCACGAAGTGATGAGAGTCCATGTGTAGCTACTATTATGTTTATGTTCGGGTAGTCTAGGACCCAAAAGCATGTTTTATTTATCGTACTTGTAATCTTACTGATGAAATTAAAATGTTTTAACCTTATCGAACTTGGCAAATGAATTTCTGGAAAAGATTTAAATACTATTTTCATGACCATTAAAAGAGAAATTGTCATTTACTTGAACTTGATTTTCCCGATGTAGTCGGGGTATATTGTTGGAATGTGCATGACTGTTTTTGATCGCTTCGCAATTAATATTCCGCTAGCGGGGTGATTTCTTCCATTACTCTCATAGGAGCGGGACGCACACCACGGCGGGTTAATAGATGCATAGATGGTTCGAGCTGTTTGACCCTTCGGCAGTGCAAAGTTTACATTTATGTTGGTTCGGGTCGTTCGACCCTCGGCATTGCTTGCACATGATATTACTGCGTATTTTCTGTGATTTTTATCTGATTACTGGCTAGGAACTTTTATATTGTCAACTGAAATGATGAGGATTTTAAAATGTTAAACGTGAAAGAAGTTGTTATTTATTGTCACTACTTGTTAACTTGCCTATGATATCCATGCTTAGAGTCACCCTTGATTATATTAAATTGACCTCTAGCAAGTGTCAAATTCGACCTCTCGTCACTACCTCTTCGAGGTTAGGCGGGATACTTACTGTGTACACGTTGTTTTCGTACTCATGCTACACGTGATGTGCATTTTTATTGCACAGGTACATTCATTGCTAGTGGCCCTGTTTGACGTAGTGATGTGGCTGACTTGGAGACTTATACGAGCTGCACTATCCGGAGACGACCCGCAGTCGGAAGAGTCTTCCTTAGATGTATTGTATTTATTTTAAATTTCTTTTCCAGTTTGTATTCTGGACAAGTATTGTAGTACAATGTATAATTCCTAGAAAATTTGCTCATGCACTTATGACACCGGGTTCTGGGAAATCATGGGATTTATTCACTATTCAAATTTGTTAAGATATTATTGTTTACTCAGTGGAAGTTCACTAATTATTATTTAAGAAAATGAAAAAAGAATGACTTCGAGAATTTTAAAATAAAGATATAATTTATTTATTAAGTGTTGGCTTGCCTGACGGTGGGGTCCGGCGCCATCATGACCTTAATGGATTTTGGGTCGTGACAACGTGGTATCAGAGCACTAGGTTCCCTTAGGTTTCACGAGTCATGAGCAAGTCCAGTAGAGTCTTGCGGATCGGTACGGAGACATCTGTACCTATCTTTGAGAGGCTAGAGGGCTGTTAGGAGTACTTCCCTTCTTGATTCCTCATCGTGCGATTAGATTCCTTTGAGGCTTATGCCTATGTTCTTCCTACTCTATCTTATACGTCGCGAAGCGCTTGCTATGAAACGTGGATTTGAGAAACTGAAATGGTGCTACCGATATGGTGCGAGATGTTTCCCATGTGTAGTTGGTTGGGGTTAATGTTGTTGCCCTGCAGAAGAATATTATGTTCTTTCAGTTCGGTTGTTGTGTTTCTGAGAACTTTGAGGCTATGCTCAGATTGTTATGATGCTAACAATTGGTTATTGCGCGGTGTTGATATGATGGTAGAATGTTTGCCCATTTGTCGGGGTAATGAATGACTTGAAGGGAGGTCTTCTCATAGCGTAATTTCGAGATTTCAGTAATTTAGGTCCGGCGGAGGAAGGGTAATTGGACTATGAATGTTCAAGTCTGGGGGATAAAGTAATAAGACTTGGTGTTATCTAGCGAGGTGGAGTTTTCATCTGTGATGTGGTATCGCTGTTTTGGCCGAATAGAATGTGTTAAGTTCGCCGGTGTTATAGTTCTTCGGTTGCATTGGGTCAGAATGTTGTGAAGTAGTATTGAAGAAGCGATTGTCAGAGATCATGGTGTGTGGTGGTTCAGAAGTGAATAGTTATTTCTAATGAAGGCAGCTCGAGAAATATGATCTTCGGAGAGTTTGAAGTCGTGGTGATCTGTTGGTTTAAGAGCTACAGAGAATGATATTGAATTGGGCAGCATACGATGAAGGAAGACATGTGAGAAGTGTCAGGCGGCGGCTAAATTTCTAAAAGGCCAGGCGTAAGAAAAGGAAGTCAGGTAGTGCTTAAAGGAATGAGGTTAATCAAATTGGGAGAGCGGCAGCATAGTGGTGAATTAGAAGATATTGTAGCGCATTTAGTAGATGTCTATGAAGGGCGGGCGGACTGGTAAAGTCAGTGAATGAGAACAGGTTTAGGATGGGGTATTGATGTTGTAGAGAGTGTGCAGTACATCATCGTTGGAAGGTGTCAGTTGGTAATTTCCACATGTGGGTTATGTCTTGTGGGCAGGTTAGCGGTCGTGTAGTTGGCAAGTTTCTTCAAGGAAATCTAGTGGTTATTCGGTGGGAGGCCGAATTTTTGAATGGTGCTAGGGAACTTGAGTATTTAGGGAATGCCAACAGAAGAATTTAGAAGGATTTCGGTGGGGTCCAGAGTGGTGCAAGGAGTAGTTTCGGGCTAAGTGGGAGAGTCCCATCGACTCCAATTGGGTTGCAGGATTATCTTCTCATGGGGTTACGGATTATCGGTGTATTGGCAAGTAATTGCAGCTAAGGGGAAAGGAGTAAAATGGTAATTATTCATGGGATTTGATAAATGTGTTTAAAAGTTGGCCCTATTGGACCAGGGTTAGGCTTTGGAAGATTCAGAATTTATGCTTAAGGCATAGGCGATTTGTTAGGGTAGGGACTTAGTCACTTGCTTCATTGAAACGGTGTTCATGTGCTAGAAGAGCCTTGGATTTGATTGTATTAGGGTCCAAGTCAGAGTGGGTGACTCTCAATAGTAGTCCTAGCAAACTCTAAGGTTAAGAATGCGGTGTTTAAGGGTTTCATGCAGCAATATGATTAAGAATCGAGCTTTTGCAGTATAATTTCTGAGAAAGGGAAAATGGTTGGATTGTTCTATGATATTTTTCAGCGTGCAGGATAGTATTGGGGGGGGGTGAGAGAAGTAAACTCCGGAGTGTAGAAAGATTATCAGAAGGGTGTGAGACGGTTTGTGTGATTGAGATAACATGGTCTCGTGAGTCAAGGCCACTCGGGATGAGTGAGGATTGAGTTTTTTAAGAGTTGAATGGGGTTACTATTGTTTCTGAGGCAATTAAGGATGATTAAAAGAAGATAGATTGGTTAGCCATGGTTGGAATGGCACATGTGCGACAGTGATCAGTTCCTTAAATGTAATTAAGTTATGCATGTGGTTTGTGCCGGTGTGTGAGGCTTGTCGGCCGCCGTAATGGATTTATTTGGAAGCATTCAAGTATTATGTCTTGTCATGTGTAGGCGGATCCCGGAAGGATCATGAGGGTATAGACTATTCCCTGAGGATTTGCCTGTTTTGTGATTATGATAATTCACTCGTGTGTTGTTATGGTTCTCTTGAATTGAGGTGAGAAAAAAAAGGTTTCTATATGAAGGCGTGCTCACCCTATTAGTGGTTCAAGAGTTATGATGGAATTCCTGCGCTATCTCATATTGGAATGCAAGTGCAGTAAGCAGTATGTAATTGGAAGTAAGGATCAAGACTGTGGTTCGGTGTTGACAAGGATGTCATGAGCTCGGGTGAGCAAGAAGAAGGGATTTGAATGTCTAGAGTAAGTTGGTGTTGTCTCCAGTGTCACGTCAGATCGGTGTTTGGTGAAAGAGGCTTTGTATCCTGGTCATGGGTTCTTGATGTGTTTTGCAGTATTAGTGTGGTCGGTGGTATGGATGTGCAGACTTGTTACCTCGTAGGAAAGGTCGTGGGAGAATGACCACCGGAAGATCGTATGAGTGTGACATGTAGTCACGTAATGGATTGAAGATTTAGACTGAGTATAAGGAAGTGTAATATTGCTTATGTGAGAATTTATGCTTTGGAGGCGTTCAGTTCATTGTGTTGTGGATTGTGGGGTGTTTGTCCCGGCTATGATGGTTTTTCTTGCGTGTTATGAGAAGAAGTGGGTTATTATGGACCCATGTAAGGCTATCAGCCTAGTTCGGTGCGAGCAGAATCAGCTTGAAGTCTGTGAATGGGTTTAAACAGGATTATGGGCTTCATGTGAGGCAGATGTGTTCCTTTCAGTATAGCACTTCTCAAGGAGGGGTGCTAGAATATCGGATGTTGTTCCGTCTTCGTTCATTTCATGTAAGGTTATTATTGTGCCGTGTGAGTTGTGAAACGGCTTGAGAAATTCCTATATGTTAAGATTCAGCATAGTGATGATGTTATGTGAGCAGGAGGGCTCTTGAGATTTCAGAGTATATATATATCGCACCTCAGTTGTGCTTA
>ML320861.1:0-72099 GCA_005239505.1 Nicotiana paniculata | reverse complement strand
TGTATATATATATATATATATATATATATATATATATCGCACCTCAGTTGTGCTTAATTTTTGTAGCATATCACACTATCAGTCTCCCCAGGATGGTATTATGCACTTAGTGTGCTTATGACCGGTAGCAATTCAGCTCCGTATATCTCCTTATGTGAATTTTATGATGGGATCGGGTGGCACGCCGCCACACGTATGTTATTTGGATTGGGTTGCACGCCGCAACAGGGTGATGTTGAGTGAGTTTCCTATATTTATTTTTCTTGTGTTTTGCTTCCTATTTTCTAAGGAAATCCATTTTAGTTGTGTGAGTTGAGTAGTCCCTTCCTGAGTCATTTCCTTATGTATCATATTCGAATTGTGTCCTATTGGTGCATTGTGGCATCGTTTGAGACTGTTGGTCATGTATGGGGTGATTGGTTGTCTGAGCAGCTCATACTGGGTGAGACGAGGCTATTGGATCAGGGATCAGTGTGATAAGATTTTGTGAAGTATGGTAAACAACAAAGGCCAGTAATAGCGTAGTAATGAGGTGATGATTTTAGTCAAAAAGGAGAGAATCAATGTTTAGTTAACTCTACAATTAGTTAGCAATTTCTACACATCTCCTCCGTTGTGGTGGTATCGTCAGCATTATAGCAGGATTTATATGTATATCAGCAGATGCATTGGGAGCATCGGATTCGTGGAATTTTTTCTATTAAAGTTCATGGAATATCATTGTGGTTAGATAGTTAATTATGCGGTGCATGGTGCTAACTCAGCAAAGGTATGCAGTCGTGTTTTGGTACCTCGTTTGGTAGTTGATACGGTGTTTATATATTGGAAACAGGCCTGGCAGAGAATTTCAGGTGTTTGGAACTGGGTTCTGAGCTTATTGTATGGGTAAAAGAGGATATCTTCAGATTTGATCAATCTAATGTGCTCAACTAGGTTGTGGTAGCACGGGCAGGTGCACGAGGTGTTAAACAGCGATTTCAGATAACTCCAGAGTAGTTCTTGGCATGTTCGAGGACGAACGTATGTTTAAGTGGGAGAGAATGTAACGACCCGACCGGTCGTCTTGAGCTCTAGCGCGTCGTTCAGCGTTTTGAAGTCATGAGCAGCTTTGTTTCAGGTATTATGACTTGTAGGTGTAGTCGGAATTGAATTTCGGGAAGTTCGGAGTCAAATTGGAAAGAAAATTCTCATTTCAGAAGCCTTAAGTTGGAAGAATCAACTAAAACTGGAATTTCGAGTAAACAACCTCGGAATCTGGATCTGAAGGTTCCAGCAGGTTCATATGATGATTTTGGACTCGGGCGTATGTCCGGATCGGGTTTTGGATAACCCGGGAGCATTTCAGCGTATATTGTGGAAGTTAGCATTTTAGAAGGAATTTCATAAGTCTGGGTTGAAGTGCATTTTGGTGTTATTGATGTCTAATTGGGATTCCGAATTTGGGAATAGCTCCGTATGGAGTTGGGAGCACGATCAGAAGTGAATTCGGAGGTCCGTAGGTCATTTTGAAGTCATTTGGCTAAAGATAGAAATTTGAAGGTTTTTGAGAAGTTTGACCGAGATTTGACTTTTTGATATCGGGGTCGGATTCCGATTCTGAAAGTTGGATCAGGTCCATAAGGTCGAATATGACTTGTGTGCAAACTTTGGGGTCAATCAAACGTAATTTGATAGGTTTCGGCATCGGATGTAGAAGTTTGAAATTTCAAAGTTCATAAAGCTTGAATTGGAGTGCGATTCATGATTTCGACGTTGTTTGATGTGATTTGAGGCCTCGAGGGAGTTCGTATAATTCTTTGGGACATGTTGGTATCATTAGTTAAGGTCCCGAGGGCCTCGGTTGGATTTCGGAAGGTTAACGGAATGAATTTCAGACCAAAGAGTTGCTGAAATTTTCTGCAGAAAGCTGTTTTGACAGCAACTAGTGCAATCGTGGAGCTCAATTTGGAAGCTTATATCTCGAAATATATAAGGATTATGGAAATTTGAAAAATATAAAAGTTGTAGCCCTTGCAGTCTAGTTTCCATAAAGTTAAACCATTCATAATTTGGACATTTTATCAGAAAGTTATGATCGATTAAAGATGGCTGGTGGAGCAGTTTCGACAGAATTTTTTGATGCATGGAGCCGATTTTAGAAGCTCATATCTCGGAATATTTAAAGATTTATATGGTTTACAACCTATCAAATTAAATATTCTCGAGTCTAGTTTCTAAATCTTCAAACCGTTTTTCATTTGGATATTTCTACAAGGAGTTATGGGTGTTTTAACAGAAGGTGTACAACAAGGGAAAATTGTAATAGGATGTACAATCTGCACAGCGCAAGGTACAACTCGATGAAGCCTGGGCAGATTGTTTTAAACACGAGTTTTGGCCCATTTCTTTCATTTGGGCGATTTTGGAAGCTCAAGGAGGGATTTTCACCAAGCAACACTAGGTAAGTGATTTCTTTCTATTTTTGAGTTAAATATGTGATCTTACATGGATTTAGACATGGAAAATTAGTATAAATTTGGGATTTGTGGGGAAGACCTAGAATTTGGAATTTTGGACTTTTACCATGAATTTGAGCATGAAAATTAGAGTAAATTATATAATTGAGTTAGTAAAGCTATGGGTAGAATTTATCTTTGAGAAATTTCGGAATCCGGGCCCGAGGGAATTTTGGTCAACTTTTCGAGCGGAGTTGGGAACTTATATAATTTGAATTTTTACAAGTATTAGAGTGAATTTTTATTGGTTTGCCTGTTATTTGAATAGTTTTGGGGCGTTGTGCATCAATTGGAGTCGTCGGAAGGGCTTGGAAGCCGGTTATGAATCTTCGGAGCGAGGTAAGTCTCCTTTCAAACCTTGTGAGGGGGAATTGTCCCCATAGGTGAACTAATTTAATATGTGCTACTAGTTGTCGGGTCTGCGTACGCACGAAGTGATGAGAGTCCGTGTGTAGCTACTATTATGCTTATGTTCGGGTAGTCTAGGACCCAAAAGCATGTTCTATTTGCCGTACTTGTAATCTTACTGATGAAATTAAAATGTTTTAACCTTATCGAACTTGGCAAATGAATTTCTGGAAAAGATTTAAATACTATTTTCATGACCATTAAAAGAGAAATTGTCATTTACTTGAGTACTTGATTTTCCCGATGTAGTCGGGGTGGATTGTTGGAATGTGCATGACTGTGTGTGACCGCTTTGCAATTTATATTTCACAAGCGGGGTGATTTCTTCCACTACTATCATGGGAGCGGGTCGTACGCCACAGCGGGTTAATAGATGCATCTATGGTTCGAGCTGTTTGACCCTTCAGCAGTGCACAATTTACATTTATGTTGGTTCGGGTCGTTCGACCCTCGACATTGCTTGCGCATCATATTACTGCGTATTTTCTATGGTTTTTATCTGATTACTGGCTAGGAACTTTTATATTGTCAACTGAAATGATGAGGATTTTAAAATGTTAAACGTGAAAGAAGTTGTTATTTATTGTCGCTACTTGTTAACTTGCCTATGATATCCATGCTTAGAGTCACCCTTAAGTGTCAAATTCGACCTCTCGTCACTACCTCTTCGAGGTTAGGCGGGATACTTACTGAGTACACATTGTTTTCGTACTCATGCTACACGTGTTGTGCATTTTTATTGCACAGGTACATTCATAGTTAGTGGCCCTATTCGACGCAGTGATGTGGCTGACTTGGAGACTTAGACGAACTGCACTATCCGTAGACGACCGGCAGTCGGAAGAGTCTTCCTTAGATGTATTGTATTTATTTTAAATTTCTTGTCCAGTTTGTATTCTGGACAAATATTGTAGTACAATGTACAATTCCTAGAAAATTTTCTCATGCACTTATGACACCGGGTTCTGGGAAATCATGGGATTTATTCACTATTCAAATTTGTTAAGATATTATTGTTTATTCAGTGGAAGTTCGCTAATTATTATTTAAGAAAATGAAAAAAGAATGACTTCGAGAATTTTAAAATAAAGATATAATTTATTTATTAAGTGTTGGCTTGCCTGACAGTGGAGTACGGCGCCATCACGGCCTTAATGGATTTTGGGTCGTGAAAAAATCCCTCTCAAGAAGCTCCAGTAATCGCACATAGAGTGAGACAAAATGAGTGAAAATGGCTTAAATCCCGTATTAAATGAACCTCACTGCCCCAGCAATTTTTGCACTTGCGGTGCGTTGGCCGCATCTGCGGATCCTATTCTGCTGACCAGATGTTCAATTCTGCGGAGTTGGCTGGGCTGGCTGAGGTCGCTTCTACGGATGGTCTTCTGCTTCTGCGGAGAAGGGGCCGCATCTGCGAAACCTGGGCTGGCCTCCTTGGATCGCATTTGCGGGGCTTGGCTCGCATATGCGAGCTTGCACCTAGGGAAAAATTCTCGCAGGTGCGGGCACACCAGAACTGGTGCACCAGCAGACCTGCTGAGTTTCAAACTCAACTTGCGCATTGTCTGAATGGCACCCGAGGTCCCCGAGGCCCCGTCCAAACATACCAACAAGTTAGGAATCGTAAACGGGCTCGCTCGAACTCTCGGAACGCCTGAAACAACATTAAAACTAAGAATCGCACCCCAAAACCAATTGAATCAAACTTAAGAACTTCAAGTTCTTCAATTTACTTCCAATGCACTGAAACGTACTTACACTACTCGGAATAACACTGAATTTTGCGTGCAAGTCTTAAATGACATTACGGAACTATTCTCGGTCTCGGATTTCCATTTGGACCTCGATATCATCAAAACCCGTTCCTAACCAAATTTAAAGAACTTCAAAAATCAACTTTTGATATTAGGCGCCGAAACACTCCCGGGTCATCCAAAACCCGATCCGAACATATGCCCAAGTCTGAAATCATCATACAAACCTAGTGGAACCATTAAATTCTGATTCTGGGATCATTTACTCAAAATTTTGACCGAAATCAAACTTGATCTTTTAAGCCAACTTTAGGGAACCAAGTGTTCTGATTTCAGCCCGAACCCTTCCAGATCCCAAACTAACCATCCCCACAAGTTATAAAATAGTAAAAGAATATAAAAGGAGTCTTATTTATAGGAACGGGGTTCTAGAAAATAAAATAACCAGTACATTCTCCACCTCTTAAATAAACGTTCGTCCTCGAACGGGTCTAGAATCATGCCTGGAGTGTTGAACAAGTGAGGATATTTGCTACGCATGTCCTCCTCGAACTCCCAAGTTGACTCCTTGACTGGTTGGCACCTCTACTGGACCTTCACCGCGGAAGGACCCCAACTGGAAATCCTACCTATCAACAATAGCAACTGGATCCTCCTCATAGCCTAAGCTCTGATCTAGCTTAATAGTACTGAAGTCTAATACATGCGACAAGTTGGGATGATACCTCCGGAGCATCGACACGTGGAAAATCGGATGAACTCCCGATAGACTAGGAGGCAAGGCAAGCTCATAAGCAACTTCCCCAACTCGCCTCAACACCTCTAATAGGCCTATAAATTTGAGGCTCAACTTGCGCTTCTTCGCAAATCTCATGACCCCCTTCATCGGTGAGACTTTCAAGAGAACCTTTACGCCCACCATGAATGATAAGTCACGCGCTTTCGGTGTAACTCTTCTGCCGGGGTTGTGCTGTGCAGAGTCGTTCCTAAATAACCTTCACCTTTTCTAAGGCATCCATCACCAAATCGGTACCATACAACCTAGCCTCACCAGGCTCAAACCACCAAATGGTAGAACGACATCGCCGACCATATAAAGCCTCGAACAGAGCCATCTCAATTCTGGACTAGAAATTGATGTTATAAGCAAACTCGGCCAAAGGCAAGAACTGATCCCACTGTCCCCCAAAGTCAATCACACATGCCCTAAGCATGTCCTCCAAGATCTGAATTGTCCGCTGTGACTAAACATCGGTCTGTGGATGAAACGCAGTGTCGAGCTCTACACGGGTCCCCAGCTCACTCTGTACGGCTCTCCAGAAATGTGAAGTGAACTGAGGGCCTCTATTTGATATGATGGAAATAGGCACATCGTGCAACCGAACTATCTCCCAAATGTAAATTTGGGCGAACCTCTCCGAAGTATAAGTAGTGGAAACTAGATGAAGTGTGCCAACTTGGTCAACCTGTCAACAATGACCCAAACTGCATCGAACTTCCACAAAGTCTACGGCAACCCAACTACGAAGTCCATAGTAATGCATTCCCACTTCCACTCTGGTATTGTTATCTGCTGGAGTAAACCACCTGGTTTCTGGTGCTCATACTTAACCTGCTGTCATTTTAGGCACCTAGATACATACTCGACGTTGTCTTTCTTCATCCGCCGCCATCATTAATGATGTCTCAGGTCCCGATACATCTTTGTAACACCTGGATGAATAGAATACCAATAAGAGTGTGTCTCCTCTAGAATCCCCTCCCTCAAGCCATCAACATTAGGAACACATAGACGACCCTGGAGTCGCAGGACACCATCCTCGCCAATTGAAACCTCGTTGGAACCACCCTGTAGTATCGTCTTTCTAAGAACTGCCAAGTGCGGATCATCAAGTTGTCGAGCCTTGATCTACTCCAATAATGAAAATTGGGAAACAATACATGCAAGAACTCGGATGGGCTCCGAAATATCCAAACTCATAAGTTTGTTAGCCAAGGACTGAGCGTCCAAAGCTAGTGGCCTCTCCTAAGCTGAAATGAATGCCAAACTACCCATACTCTCTGCCTTCCTTCTCAAGGCATCCGCGACTACATTCACCTTTCTCGAATCATGAAGAATAGTGATGCCATAATCCTTCAGTAGTTCAAGCCATCTACGCTGCCTCAAATTGAGATCCCTTTGTTTATACAAGTGCTACAAACTGTGGTGATCAGTGTAAATCTCACAAGACAACCCCATATAAGTAATGCCTCTAAATCTTAAGAGCATGAAAAATCGTAGCCAACTCCAAATCATGCACAGGATAATTCTTCTCATGGGACTTCAGCTGACGTGAAGCATATGCAATAACTCGTCCCTCATGCATCAATATAAAACCCAAGCCAACTCGGGAGGCGTCGTAATACACCGTATACATCCTCTAACTAGAAGGCAACACAAGGACTGGTGTTGTGGTCAAAGATGTTTTGAGCTTCTGAAAGCTCGTCGCACAATCATCGGACCAACGGATTTGAGCACCCTTCTGGGTCAATCTAGTCAAAGGTGTTGCAATGGATGAAAATCCCTCTACAAACCGGTGGTAATAACCTGCTAACCCCAAGAAACTCCTGATCTCGATCGCCGAAGTAGGACGAGGCCAACTCTAAACTGCCTCGAACTTATTGGGATCCACCTTAATACCCTCGCCTGATACCACATGTCCCAAGAATGCCACAGAATCTAACCAAAGCTTATACTTGGAGAACTTAGCATATAGTTTATGTTCTTGCAAATTCCGGAACACCACTCTCAAATGTTGCTCGTGCTCCCCAGGCTACGTGAGTAGATCAATATGTCATCAATGAAGACAATGACGAACGAATAAATATAAGGCTTGAACACCCTGTTCATCAAATCCATAAATGTCGCTGGAGCATTAGTCAAGCCGAAAGGCATCACTAGGAACTCATAATGGGCATATCTAGTATGGAAGGCATTATTCAGAACATCTGAGTCCCGAATCTTCAATTGATGGTACCCCGATCTCAAGTCAATCTTAGAAAACACCCTAGCACCCTGAAACTGTTCAAACAAATCATCAATACGCGGCAATGCGTACTTGTTCTTATTGGTGACTTTTTTCAACTGGCCCTAATCAATGCACATTCGCATAGTCCCATCCTTCTTCTTCACAAATAATACTGGTGCACCCCAAGGTGATACACTCGGTCTGACAAACCCCTTCACTAGCAACTCCTCAAGCTGCTCCATCAACTTCTTCAATTCTTTCGGAGCCATACTGTACGGTGGGATAGATATGGTATGGGTGTGTGGAGCCAAGTCAATGCAGAAATCAATATCACGATCAGGCGGCATGCCTGGAAGGTCAGAAGGAAACACATCGGCGAACTCCCGGACTACTAGCACTGAATCAATCATCGGAGACTCTGCGGTAGTATCCGAACATAGGCTAAATAGGCCAAGAGACCCTTCTCGACCATGTGTCGAGCCTTCATAAAAGATATAAACCGACTGGATGTATGATAGATGAACCCTTTCACTCCAATCTCGGCTACACTGGCATAGCTAAGTTAATAGTCTTGGCATGGCGATTAAGGATGGCGTGATATGGGGATAACCGGTCCATGCCCAGGATGACCCAAAGTCGGTCATATCAAGTAACAGAAGGTCCGCTCTAGTCTCATAACCACAGAATATGACCACACAGGACCGACAGATCCGATCCACAACCACAGAATCGCCCACATGGGTGGACACATAAACAGGAGTACCCAAGGACTCACGAGGAACATCCATGAAATGAGCAAACAGAGATGATACATATGAATAGATATACGTGGGATCAAATAATACCGAAGCATCCCTACCGTAGATAGAAATAATACCTTCAATCACATCATTTGAGGCCACTGCATCGTGTCTGGTAGGAAAATCATAGAATCTAGCTGGAGCGCCGGCTGGCGGGCCTCCACCTTACTATCCTCCACCTATGGGATGACCTCCACCCGCTTGCCCTCCGCCTTTGGGCGGTCGGACAGTTGGCGCGGCTGATGGAACTGAAATCACGAGCTGCGGACCTGCTGCACCGCCTTGCCCCGAAGCTTGGGGCAATATCTCCACACATGACTAAGATCCCCGCACTCAAAACAACATCTCGGTGCGGTGACCTGTTGCCCTAACGTTTGTCCCTAATGACCTGAAAACCCACCGGAAGGACCCTGAATAGATGGTGGACAATATGAACTCTCTGGCATTACGCTGAAGTAAGCAATGGAAGAACCCTGATGACCAGAATACCTGCTAGAGGAACCCTGAATAGCTGGCGGGCGGTAAGAACTCTCTGGCATCACACTGAAATAAGGCCTTACTGGAGCACCTCGAGGAGGTGGTGGTGCCGAATATAGGGGTCTGCTGGGATGGCCCCTCCCAGGATAACCTCTGCCCCCAGCTAGGGCGCCTCAAAACCCTCCAGAAAAATGGAACCTCTTGTCCCGCTGCATCTGCTCTCTACCCCTCTGACGGTAACCCTCAATCCTGCGAGCAATCTCTACTACCAACTGATAGGAAGTCCTCATCTCCACCTCTCGAGCCATGTTAGCATGAATACTTGAGTGTAGTCCTAAAATAAACCTTTGCACTCACTCCGCCTCAGTAGGGAGTATCATAAGTGCATGGCAAGACAGCTCGGAGGATCTCGCCTCATAATCGGTCACGGAAATCTGACCCTGCTGAAGCTGCTCAAACTAAATTCCTTGATCTTCCCTCCGATAGGGTGGAAGGTACCTGTCCAAGAATAGGCAGGTGAACTGATCCAAGTCATGGGAGGATAATCTACTGGTCTACCAAGAAGATAAGACTGTCAGCCCTCCAACTGGACAGTAGTGAAATCCACCCCGTGAGACTCAAATATGCGCATATTGTGTAGTCTGTCCCTGCACCTGTTAGTGAAGTCCTAAGGATCCTCATGTCGCTCACCCCCAAAGATCGGAGGGTGAAGCCTAGTCCATCTGTCCGGAAGCTTCTGCGGCTCGCGGGCTGCAGCTAGTCTAGGATCAGGCATATCTGCTGCTACTGGCTGGGCTCCGGCCATGGGAAAAGTGCATGGAGTATATTATACAACAGATGCATGCCCAGGAGCCTGAGCGGTAGGAGTCTGTGCTCCTCCTCCCACCTGAGATGTGGCCGGATCTGCTGGAAGTAAACCGGTTTGGGTCATGGAGTCCATGAACCGTAGCATACGACCCATGACCTCCTGGAAGCCTAGTGCTATCATGAAGTCGACCGGGGATGGCTCTGTTGCGGGCACCTCGCCCTGCTCCTGAACTATGGGATCCTCCACTGGATCTACTGGGGTGAGACTGGGGCAACTCTAGGATGTCATCGCCCCTTACCTCGGGCCGGTTCCCTCCCCCGGCCTCTACCTCGGCCTCTAGCCACGAGGGGAATAGCTCCTCCCGGGTCGGGTACGTCTGTTGCGCGAGTCCTCACCATATGTCGGAGAATAGAATGAAGAAACTTAGTATATGATCAACTGCATGATAGGAGATGAATAAAGAGTAGTTTCACATCCTATAGCCTCTCGAAAATGAGTACGGACGTCTCTGCACCGATCCGCAAGACTCTATTAGACCTGCCCATAACCTGTGAAACCTACGTGAACCTAGAGCTCTGATACCATGTTGTCACGACCTAAGTTTATATTAGGTCGTGATGGTGTCCAGAACCGTTGCTAGACAAGCCGACAACGAATGACTTAATTACATTTCCATTTTTACTACTTATCCCTATAGTGATCTTTCCTTAACTTAGAAGACATAACACCAGACCGATTTAATTTAATAAGTGAAACTAAAAGATATAATCATAATTAACATATAAAACCCAAAAGCCATAAGTCTTATAATACATGCCAAAATCTAGTGTAACAAGTGTATGGGCAACTTAGTAGATTATACAAAAGAATGCCTATCCTACTATCTGAAAAGGATTAGACAGAAACCAAAAATAAAAGGAAGACTCCAGGATGCTGCTGAACGGCTCAGAAAGGGGCAGGTCACCGTGGAATCTCAATATCAAGTCAGGGATGCGCACCGGATGCTTATCTAAATGCACCTTCCTCAGATCCTGCACAGTTAAGTGCAGAAGTGTAGAGTGAGTACATAAAACAATATGTACCCAGTAAGTATCCACTCTAACCTCGAAGAAGTAGCGACGAGGGGTCGATTTGACACTTACTAAGGCTAATGATAATAAATCAAGATCATAATTAAGAATGGTTTACAAAGAATTTATTAACTCAACAATAAGAGATGATAAATATCTTTACACAATTATTATTTCAAAAAATCAACATTCGCAAATAATTCCAAGGTCGTACGGCCCGAACCAATACGATAACATTTAAATGTACACTGCCGAGGGTCGAGTGACGCGAACTATAGATGCATCTATTTGATATATTGAGGTGTTCGGCCCGCTCCGCAATAGAAAACACTTAGATAACATGATTATTCAATAACAATCAAATATTTTATTCATACCCTCAAATGAGTGAAGACTTATCCTTTTTTTTGGAGTTCTTTTACGATTTACAGGATCATGTCTTAAGCAATTAAATTAACAAGTAAATGACGTAATTATTTCAAGTATAGCATGATAGGGGTCTTACACTACCCGGACATAACAAAAATAATAGCTACGCACGGACTGTCGTCACTTCGTATATACGTAACCCCCACAAATTGTCACGTACATTGTTTAATTCGCCTATGGGGAGATTTCCCTCTTCCAAGGTTAGAAAAGAGACTTACCTTGTATCCAAGCCTACTTCCCAATTCAAGAATGCGCCCAAACCTCTAAATTTGGTGCCAAACGACTTGGAACTAGTCAAACATTATATAAATTAATTAATATATGCTCAAAAGTTCATATTTCCTGTATTAAAATGATTTCCTAACCCAAATTGCAAGATTCCTAAAATTCACCCCTACGCCCACGTGCCCGGATTCTGGAAAGTTTTGAAGGATGTTGTTACCCACAACCTAAGGAACATAAATATATGATTTTCACTAAGTCTCATGGTCCATTTCGTGGTGAAATCTCCTTTTTTTCAAACCTTAAGTTTTTCATCTAAGCCCATGATTTCTACCAATTTTCATGTTGAAATCTAACCATAATCTATATATTAAACTAATAATAGGTAGAAATTACTTACGTCCAAAAGCTAGGTAGAAATACCTCTCAAGAAGCTCCAATAATTGCCAATGGAGTGAGAGAAAATGAGTGAAAATGGCTTAAGTCCCGTATTAAATGAACCTTACTACCCCAATGATTTTTGCACCTGCGGTGCGTTGGTCGCATCTACGGATCAAGTGTCCGCTTCTGCAGAGTTGGCCGGGGCGGGCTGGAGCCGCTTCTGTGGACGGGCTTCCGCTTCTGCAGTCACACTACTGCGGAGAAGGGGTCGCATCTGCGGAACCTGGCCTGGCCTCCTTGGATCGCATCTGCGGGGCTTGGCTCGCACTTGCAGAAAAAGGCTGGCAGGTGCAGGCACATCAGAATTGGTGCACCAGCAGCCTGTTTGAGTTTCAAACTCAACTTGTGCATCGTCCGAATGGCACCCGGGGTCCCCGAGGCCCCTTCAAAATATCCCAACAAGTTTGGGATCATAAAACGGACTCGCTTGAACTTTCGGAACGCCCAAAATAACATTAAAATAAGAATCGTACCCCAAAACCAATTGAATCAAACTTAAGAACTTGAAGTTCTTCAATTTACTTCCAATGCGCTGAAACGTACATTTACTTCCAATGCGCTGAAACGTACTTACACTACTCAGAACGACACAAATTTTGCGTGCAAGTCTTAAATGACATTACATAACTATTTCCGGTCCTGAATTTCTGTTTGGACCTCGATATCACCAAAACCCGTTCCTAACCAAATTTAAAGAACTTCAAGAATCAACTTTTGATATTAGGCGCCGAAAGACTCCCGAGTCATCCAAAATCCGATCCGAACATACGCCCAAGTCTGATCATCATATGAACCTAGTGGAACCGTCAAATCTCGATTCCGAGGTCTTTTACTCAAAATATTTACCGAAGTCAAACTTGACCTTTTAAGCCAACTTTAGGGAACAAAGTGTTCTGATTTCAGCTGAACCCTTCCAAATCTCGAACTAACCATCTCTGCAAGTCATAAAATAGTATAAACACATATTGAGAGTCTTATTTAGGGGAACATGATTCTAAAAAGCAAAACGACTGGTCGGGTCGTTACACATAGTGACCAGATAATTCCATTTACTATGGCTCCACTAGTTAATTATATTTTTGCTTTTTATAGTTATATTGAACGTCTATATATAGAGTATCCAATATAGAATTTTATTCATTAAGATCATACGTATCGGCCACTAATTATTCATAGCGACCATATAATTTCATTTACTATGAATCCACTAGTTAATTACATTTTTGATCTTTATAGTTATATTGAACGTCTATATATATAGTAGCCAATATATAATTTTATTCATTTAGGTCATACGTATCAGCCACTAACTATTCATAGCGACCATATTTCATTTACTATGGTTCCACTAGTTAATTACATTTTTGCTCTTTGTAGTTATATTTAACGTCTATATATATAGTAGCCAATATATAATTTCATTCATTAAGGTCATACGTATCGGCCACTAATTATTCATAGCGACCATATAATTCCATTTACTATGGTTCCACTAGTTAATCACATTTTTGCTTTTTAAAGTTATGTCGAACGTCTATATATATAGTAGCCAATATATAATTTCATTCATTAAGGTCATACGTATCGGCCACTAATTATTCATAGCGACCATATAATTCCATTTACTATGGTTCCACTAGTTAATCACATTTTTGCTTTTTAAAGTTATGTCNGTCGCTATGAATAATTAGTGGCTGATACGTATGACCTTAATGAATGAAATTATATATTGTCTATATTATATATATATATATATATATATATATATATATAATATAGACAATATATAATTTCATTCATTAAGGTCATACGTATCAGCCACTAATTATTCATAGCGACCATATAATTCCATTTACTATGGTTCCACTAGTTAATTACATTTTTTCTCTTTATAGTTATATTGAACATCTATATATATATGTTTAACCAAAGAGTTAGATCCTTTGATTAAAGTTATTTCTAGGATTAACACGGGTTACTGATAATCAAGGAAATAGAGAAAAATGAATAATAGACAATATTGTAGAAATATAGAAAAGCAAAGTATATTGTATTCGAGAATCAGATGCCTTTACAAGTTGTATTCCCCTCCCTTATATAGGATATTTCTTGATAAAACGTACAACTCTTGCTATGATTGCCCATTAATGACTAATTATGACATTAATGGGGCGTTACAAAGGATAACGGTAATTGGGGTATGGTTACGTAACGTGCGAGTAATCAATTGTGGGTTCTTGAATCTGCCGGTTGCTTTGCCCAGATTCATTCTTACCTTGTCTCTTCCTTGTCTTGATCAGGTTGAGTTTCCCGTGGCTGATGAGCTCGAGGATTTATTGAATCGTGCCTCTTTGTTCCATACCTCTTCAAAGAATCACATCCAGCTGTCGTGTTCTCCTGTGTCCACATAACTGGCTAAGTTGTCAATAGTAGGCTTACGTGTGAAACTCTTTTTCACCAATACAGATAGTCCCCCACTTAGCGGGTCGTTACACATAGCGACCATATAATTCCATTTACTATGGTTCCACTAGTTAATTATATTTTTTTCTTTTTATAGTTATATTGAACGTCTATATATATAGTAGCCAATATATAATTTTATTCATTAAGGTCATACGTATCGGCCACTAATTATTCATAGAGACCATATAATTCCATTTACTATGGTTCCACTAGTTAATTATATTTCTGCTTTTTATAGTTATATTGAACGTCTATATATATAGTAGCCAATATATAATTTTATTCATTAAGGTCATACGTATCAGCCACTAATTATTCATAGCGACCATATAATTCCATTTACTATGGTTCCACTAGTTAATTACATTTTTGCTCTTTATAGTTATATTGAAAGTCTATATATATAGTAGCCAATAGTTAATTTTATTCATTAAGGTCATACGTATCAGCCACTAATTATTCATAGCGATCATATAATTTCATTTACTATTGTTCCACTAGTTAATTACATTTTTTCTCTTTATAGTTATATTGAACGTCTATATATATAGTAGCCAATATATAATTTCATTCATTAAGGTCATACGTATCGACCACTAATTATTCATAGCGACCATATAATTTCATTTACTATGGTTTCACTAGTTAATTACATTTTTGCTCTTTATAGTTATATTGAACATCTATATATATAGTACCCAATATATAATTTCATTCATTAAGGTCATACGTATCGGCCACTAATTATTCATAGTGACCATATTATTCCATTTACTATGGTTCCACTAGTTAATTACATTTTTGCTTTTTAAANTATATATATATATATAGTATCCAATATATAATTTCATTCTTTAAGGTCATATGTATCAGCCACTAATTATTCATAGCGACCATATAATTCCATTTACTATGGTTCCACTAGTTAATTACATTTTTTCTCTTTATAGTTATATTGAACATCTATATTCATGTTTAACCAAAGAATTAGATCCTTTGACTAAAGCTATTTCTAGGATGAACACGGGTTACTGATAATCAAGGAAATAGAGAAAAATGAATAATAGACAATATTGCAGAAATATAGAAAAGCAAAGTATATTGTATTCGAGAATCAGATGCCTTTACAAGTTGTATTCCCCTCCCTTATATAGGAGATTTCTTGATATAACGTACAACTCTTGCTATGATTGCCCATTAATGACTAATTATGACATTAATGGGGCGTTACAAAGGATAACAGTAATTGGGGTATGGTTACGTAACGTGCGAGTAATCAATTGTGGGTTCTTGAATCTGTCGGTTGCTTTGCCCAGATTCATTCTGACCATGTCTCTTACCTGTCTTGATCAGGTTGAGTTTTCCGTGGCTGATGAGCTCGAGGGTTTATTGAATCGTGTCTCTTTGTTCCGTACCTCTTCAAAGAATCACATCCAGTTGTCGTGTTCTCCTGTGTCCACATAACTGGCTGAGTTGTCAATAGTAGGCTTACGTTTGAAACCCTTTTTTACCAATACAGATAGTCCCCCTACTTACCATATATTTTTCGATTAATATTTGGTAAGTGGATACTCATTTATGGCGGAAATATTTTGCCGCCTCTTTACCTCGAAACATTGTATCCTTTTCTGAATCATAAGCGTCATTTGTCACTTCCATTTAATGCTCATACCACGTGTCCTTTTCGGATTAGTTCTTCATTTACTCGGCACCTTTTAGGGATTTTTGCGGCTGTGTCAGTTCCGAAGTGACACCTTCAATTATGACTTTTCATCATTATTTTTCTTTTTTTCCATGTTTGACGTTTGTCGTCAAGTATAAATACCTTTCTTCTTTTCTTTGCTTCCACGAAACACTTTCTAACTTTTTCTTTTGTAAAGAACTTTCTTCTTGCCTTTGTAAACATGTCTTCTTCAAATCAACCTCAGGGAGTAATAAATATTGAAAATTTAACGCCATCTTCTTCTCCGACTAGGAGTCTAGGATCCACTCCTTCGAGAGGCTCCTCTTCTTCTCAGATAGTTTCCCCTCTTTCCGCTAGGTCTGTAGTTTCTCCGAGGTTTAGGGCTTCTCGGTCTTTGTCTAGAGGTAGAGGTGAACGCCTTCGTGAACCTGGAGTTGATGAAATTATTCCTGCTGAGTTTGTCTTTGCTAGAGATAATCAAGTTCTCGTAAACCAATCTTCTTCCCTTGAGAGTGTCGAAAGGTATCCAACCCTTATTATTGAGGGTCAGATTTTCCTTGTTCATAGGGAGTGTTTTCGGAGGCCTGATTTCTCTGTCTACATTCCAAATAGTAATCAAAGAATAACATCTTACAAGACGGGATACTCTTTTGTTTATACGTACCCTTTTACCTTAGGGTTTATACCTCCCATTGATCGAGTAATAATTGAATTCTGCCATTTCTTCAATATCTGATTAGGAAAAGTTGGTCCGCTTGTGTGGCGGGTTTTCGCATGTCTTAGGAGTTTATCTTCTTTAGCCTTGTTTCCTTTTACTTTCAACAATCTTATTCATCTCTACTCTCCTACCTTGTTTCGTCAAGGGGTTTATACTTTGACTGCTAGGAGCAAAAGAGTGTTGGTAACCCCTAGAGATGATAAGGATAGGGGTTGGTACCTCCGGTATGTTGTTGTACCCACTGTTGGTTTAGTGGGTTAAGAAAATCTTCCCTTCCCTGAGAAGTGGAATCGTGCACATGAGTATGCTTTAGCTCACATCTATTTACTTTTCCTCATTCTGAATTGAGATGTTTTATTAACACCGTATCTGTTTCTTCTTCTCCCAGTAATCATAGGTACTGTTGAGAATGTCTCCGGTATCCGTGATTGGGTAGAAAAATTGTTGTCAGTTGCTCCTTTAGAAGAGAGATCTTGGAAGTAATTCGTTGGGAGGTACGGTTGGCATGTAAAGACCCACGATAAGTGAAGCTTTTGTTCTTGTTTCTTTCCTTACTCGAGACTCTTCTTTCTATGTCGCTTAACTTTTTCCCTTTTGATAGGGTTCTCTGCTCATGGGGTGTCTGCTTCATCTATCCCGAAGATGTCTTCGGCCCAGGCCCAAGAGATTATTGTTGGTTCGTCTTCCTCGAAGAGGAAGATTGGTAAGTCATGTTCCGTAGAAGAAGAAGAAGAAGAAGAAGAAGAAGAAGAAGAAGAAGAAGAAGAAGAAGAAGAATAAGAAGAAGAAGAAGAAGAAGAAGAAGAAGAAGAAGAAGAGGGTGCTTTTGTGCGCAGGCCACAGAGAAGGCGGGTGATTTCAGATGATGAGTCTACACCCATGACTTTTCCTTCCGTGTCTGTGGTTGAGCCGTCTAACATTTGAAGATGTTTCACATTCCCCCATTCATAAGTCTATGGATTACTTGTTCCATGAAGGTTTTGACCTTGCTCCTGATGATGTCCCTTTGGCTGCTGTTTTTCCTGCTTCTTTAAGAGAAGCTGTCTCATCTGCTCCTTTGGCTATTACGGCTTCTGCTGTTGCTTTGCCCGTGGCTTCCTCAACTCTTCAATCCTCTGTGCCTGCTGCTTTTCCTGTGGCTTCTCCAGTTCCTCACCCCTCTGTGCCTATTGTTGCTTCATTTCTGCCTGCTTCCATGCCTTCTTCTAGGGAAGTAGGGTCTTCCAGCAGAGAGATGCGGCCGGTGATAATAGAGGTTCCAGCTGAGGGGAATATTTTCAAGAAAACGGGTGATCCCGAAGTTTGGCTCAAGCCTTTGATAGGTCCTACTGAGAAAACCAAGCTAGCCAGCCATAGTGCTCTTACATGGGCCAATGCAGTTGTGCATACCTCTTTGAAGGTATGATGCAGGTTATCCTCTTTCGTTTTTCATATATGAAATTTATCATATCTGATTGGTTTATTTCTTGTAGATTAATCTTATAGGCATGGAGCTCATGAAGAGGATCTCAATATGGATCAGGAGATAAAAGAGTTACAGGCCGATGCTGATAATTGAAAAGCACAATATGATAGCCTAAGGATTGACATGGATTCCTTGGAAGAGGAAAGGAGTACCTTGAAGCGGCAGATGAGGCTCATGGCGGCAGAACTGGCAATAGAGAATGCTTCTTCCAGTCAGGCTGATAAAGACAAGAGTGTTCTGGAGTCCTCATTAGCTGAGCAGCTGTCCCGCGCCTCAGAGGAGATTAGAGACTTGAAAAACTTGCTGGGGTAGGAGGAGGAATACTCAGGCGAGCTCGTGCAATCACTCACTCGTACTCAAGAGGACCTTCGTAATGCTTTAGATAAAGTTCAAACTCTGGAAGAGTCGATTGTGCCATTGAGGGCCGCCCATGAAGCTACTGAAGCGGAGAAGGACGGATTGGGAACTGAGCTTCAAGTATGGGCAAGGTATTATGAAGATCTTGAAGAGGTGGTTTTTGCTGATGAGACTGGGTGTATATGAATTCTCGCCCTGACACATTGACGGAAATGAGTCAAGAGGGTTTCGACCTTAGTGCTGAAATAGCTAAAACTAAGGAAGCCATGGAGAAGGCTCAACAAGGTCATAACCTCTCTTCACCTGATGGTGAGACTCTTGTTGCTCGTGCCTCTTCATCCCCAGTTTCTCCCGCTCCTTCTGCAAGTGAAGTCAACCCCCCTTCTGAAGAAATTTAAGAAGTTGGTTCAACCCCCTTTTTTTATCTTTGTCTCAATTGGTGGTTACCCCCAGTCCCATCGGGGGTAAATTTGGATCTCTTTAAAGTCCCCAAATGACAACTTAGGGGCACCTCAATGTATAAAAATTCTATACGACTAAGTATAAGTTAATACTTAGTTTTTACTTAGCCGTTTTAATATATTTAATGCTAGTATAACTTTTTGTGAGTTTCTATTTCACTCTTTAAGTCTTTTGCATGCTTCATTTTTTGAGGTTTTAGTTTTACCTCTGAGTTTTGCATATAGAATGATTTATATTACTCGTACCTTTTCGTAATAGGCACAGTGTCATATTAAATGTGTGCCTTTTTGTGGTAGGCATAATTTATGGAAGAGGGCCCTTTATGATTGACATGAAGAAGACGTCTCAACTTCATGATAATGCAATAGAGTGATAGGAATTTTACACATGTTTAAGAATGTTTCCAAGGAAAGTTTTTTGTTTGAACTTCCACGACATTTTAGATGTGTTTGATTATCCTCTAAAACTCATGTTGCAACTGCTTTTTTTTAACAGATTTGATATACCCTTGTATTTCGTAACTGTTTTTCATAGGTAACAGTTTTTCGATATTAATACAAGGGAACAACTGTTTTTCACTAGTAACAGTTTTTATAAAGATTGGGGTTTCTACCCGCAACTGTTTTTATTGATAACAATTTTATAATAAGTACGAGGAAAATATTTTTTCATCCGTAACTATTTTATTTGACAATAGTTTTCTGAACAAATACATGGATTTGATCTTTCATTCGTAACTGTTTTATTTGATAACAGTTTTTTGAGTAAGTACAAATGATGATGATCTTTTATCCCTAACTGTTTTTGTTACAACAGTTTTGAATAAGTATATATTTCTTCCTCGTGACTAATATTTTCCTTTCATCCTGAACATGTTCGAGGGTTTTTTTGCATTTTTGCATTAGGCTTTGTATTTGGATGACTCTTTTGATCTCTTTCGATTCTGCTCGTATCACTTGTCTTGTTGGGTAGATGGGTCTTCAGGCTCGGGCTTTTGACTTTCTGATAGTCTTCTTTGCTTCGTCTTAGCCTTCCATACTGTATATTCCCCCAACTGTTTGAGCTTTGAAGAATGAGATATCGGGCACTTGATTATTCCTTCCTTGTGGTCCTTTTCCTAAAAAGGAAAAACATTCCGCACTTGAAGGTATATAGTTTTTTAGATGATGGCTGCTTAACCCTTTAAAACATCCATCAGAAAGTGTAACACTAGGCCGGGAATTGTGTTATTTCCTCGTGTCTTTGCAAGTCTAATATCATCATCTGGTGATGGGGTAGCTTTATGCCTATCATCTAAAAAAGTTAGTAAAACTTTTAAATGTTCAAAATAAAATCGAACGTGTGATACCTGACCAAGGGTATTTCTTTTCCTTAGAAGTAATATTTTTTTAGGTGGATGGAGTTCCAGCTTGTTGGTAGAACTCTGCCTTCCATAGCTTCCAACTCATAGGCTCCTTTCCCAGCTATGCCTCGGATTTTGTAGGGTCCTTCCCAGTTTGGATTTAGCTTTCCTGCGCCTTCTTCTTTCGTTGATTGAAAGACTTTTTGAGGATGAAGTTCCCAATCTTGAAGTACCTGAGATGAGATTTACGGTTGTAATAACGCTCTATGATTTTCTTTTGAGTTTCCATCTGTATCAGTACTGCTTCTCTCTGTGGTTCGAGTCGGTCTTGATTGGTCCTTAATTCATCGTTGTTTGCTTCCTCCATGGTTTTTGTGAACCTTATGCTTGGTTTTCCAATCTCCACAGGTATTAAGGCTTCTGAGCCATAGACAAGTGCGAATGGAGTTTCTCCCGTGGCTATTTTTGAAGTTGTTATGTATGCCCATAGTATCGCTGGTAACTCATCAGGCCAGTTTCCTTTGGCTTTATCCAGCTGCTTCTTTAGATTGTTGATGATGACCTTATTCGTTGACTCAGCTTGACCATTAGCCACGGGGTGGTATGGCGTTGAAGTGATCCGTTTGATTTGCCAGCTTTGAGGAATTCTGTGATTTGCGAGCTTATGAATTGTGGGCCATTATCACACACGATCTCCTTTGGTATCCCGAAGCGGCATATTATGTTTCGCCATAAGAAGCTTTTAACTTCCTTTTCTCGCACTTGTTTGAACGCTTCTGCCTCTACCCATTTAATAAAATAGTCGGTTAGCATGAGCAAAAACCGTGCATGTCCTTTAGTTGTGGGAAGAGGTCCTACTATGTACATACCCCATTTCATGAAAGGCCATGGGGATATTACTGGATGCAATAATTCCGCTGGTCGATGCATGTTATTGGCGAACCTTTGGCACCTGTCGCACTTGGATACGAAGTTCTCGGCCTCTTCTTCCATCTTGGGCCAATAGTATCCAACTCTGATTAGGATTTTCACTAAGGATCTCGCCCCTGAGTGATTTCCACAGTGTCCTTCGTGGACTTTTTTCATCGCAAATTTTGTTTGGTTAGGTCTGAGGCATTTAGCTAGGGGTCCTCCGAACATCTTGCGATAAAGCGAGTTGAGAATAAGGCAGTACCGTGCAGCTTTGCGGCGAAGTGCTTGAGTTGCTTTCCTGTCTTCAGGTACGGTGCCATTCTGAAAAAAATTAAGAATTTCGTTTCTCCAGTCCCAGGTTAAGTTGTTGAAAGTTACTTCATTCATGTCTTGGTCGATCATTGAGTGGAATAGTTGGACGATAATTGCATTGTCTTTGTTTGTTACTTCTGTGACTTCTGCGAGGTTAGCTAACGCATCTGCTTCTGCATTTTCCTCTCTAGGTATTTGCATTACCTTCCATGTTTTGAATTGTCTCATGAGCTCTCGTGCTTTTTCAAGATATCGTTGCATTCGAGTCTCTCGAGCGATGTAAGTCCCCTGCATCTGATTTATTACCAGTTGGGAGTCGCTGTTGATCATGATTTGCTCGATTGAGAGCTCCCGTGCGAGTTCAAGCCCTGCAGTAACAGCTACGTACTCTTCTTCATTGTTAGTTATAGGATAACACTTGATAACTTGCCGTGTCTTTTCACCCATGGGTGATATTAAGACTATGCCTAATCCGGCACCTTTTATATTAGAGGAGCAATCGATGAATAGGGTCCATAGGCCCGAATTAGCATCGTTAAAAAGTTGTAACTCTTTTTCTACTTCAGGTATAATGCTATTACTAAAGTCAACAACAAAATCAGCTAGTATTTGAGACTTAATTGCAGTCCTAGGCTGATAGATTATTTCATGCTCACTTAATTCTATGGCCCACTTAGCTAACCTTCCTGACAATTCTTGCTTATGCAGAATTTCTTAAAGGATATGAAGCCACAACGGTGATTGGGTATCATTGAAAATATGGTCGTAATTTTCTAGATGCCATTATTAAAGCTAAGGCTAATTTTTCCAGATGTGGATATCTAGTCTTAGCATCTAGCAAAGTTTTGCTTACATAGTAGATAGGTGATTGCTTACCTTTTTCTTCTCTTACCAGTACTGCACTTACAACAATTTCTGAAATAGCCAGGTAGATGTACAATCTTTCCCCTTCCTTTGGCTTTGAAAGAAGCGGTGGTTTCGATAGATAAATCTTTAGATTCTTGAGGGCTTGTTAACATTCTTCAGTCCATTCGAACTGATTCTGCTTTTTGAGAACTGAGAAGAATTTAAAACTTTTTTCGGAAGACTTAGAAATATATCTCCCCAAAGCTGCTATTCTCCCTGGTAGTCTTTGAACTTCTTTTTTATTTGTTAAAATATCAGGTATTTCTTCTATAGCTTTAATTTGAGCGGGGTTCACCTCTATTCCTCTGTTCGATACAAGAAACCCAAAAATTTACCTGATTGCACTCCAAAAGCGCATTTTTCTGGATTTAGCTTCATATTATACCTACGTAAAATATCAAAAGTAGTAGAGAGATGCTGGAAATGGTCTTCCACTTGTGTTGATTTTACCAACATATCATCAATATAAACTTCCATCGTCTTTCCAAGATGTTCCTGGAACATTTTAGTCACTAACCTTTGATAGGTGGCTCAAGCATTTTTCAAGCCAAAAGGCATAACTTTATAACAGTAAGTCCCCCTGTTTGTAATGAAGGAAGTTTTTTCCTCATCTGAGGGATCCATTTTAATCTAATTATAACCAGAATATGTATCTAAAAAGCTTAATAATTCATGACTTGTAGTGGCATCAATCATTTGATCTATATGTGGTAATGGGAATGAATCTTTTGGGCATGCTTTATTTAAGTCAGTATAATCTACGCATACTCTCCATTTGCCATTCTTTTTACCACGGTGTTAGCTAGCCAGTTAGGGTACGTTACCTCTCATATCGAACCAATCTTCAAGAGTTTTTGTACCTTTTCGTCAATCACTTGGTTCTTCAATGGTCCTTGCTTTCTTTTCTTCTACTTAACTGGTACGAAGGATAAATCTTCATTTAGTTTATGAGTCATCACTTCTAGTGGGATGCTTGTCATATATTAGTGGGACCACGTAAAGAAGTCTGCATTAGACTTTAAATAATCAATTAACTTACCTCTTCGACCGGGGGCCAGCCTCGTGCCTATATACACTTTCTGTTCAGGCTTTTGTTTAGACAATGGAACAGCTTCGAGCTCTTCCGTAGTTGTTTTAATGTGCTCGTCTTCCTCTGGTTCGTGAATGACGTCCGGTCAGGAATCTGCATCTGTGTGGTCTAATGCACCTCCCGTGGTAACTTGATTCACCTTCTCGTAAGTATTTTCTTTCGTACCTGTTTCAGCAATAATACCTTCCGTAAATGTTTGGGTAGTAATTTCTTCCATGCATGTTTGGGCGGTGTTACCTGCTTGGGAGATTCCCTTATCTTGTGATTCTTCCACCTCTATTTTTCTGTTGTAGTGTACCACGGAGTTTATATTTCTTGTGGTTTGCTGATCGCCTCTAATTTGTTGAATCCCCCATTCAGAGGGGAATTTAATTACCTGATGCAAGGTGGAGGGTATTGCTTTCATGTCGTGGATCCATGGCCTTCCCACGATTACGTTATAAGCCATGTCAGTATCGATGACTTGGAACCTGGTTCGTTTTATCAACCCCTCAGCATAAGTACTAATCTCAATTTCTCCTTTTGTTATAATCGTGGAGTTATCAAACCCTGATATGGCTCGTGCCTTTGGGATTACATGATTCCCCAATAGCATTTCTTCCATGACTCTTAGCAAAATGATATTGACTTAACTACCTGGATCAATCAACACTCTTTTTACGTTAGTGTCATGAATAAGTAAAGATATTACCAGAGCATCGTTGTGAGGAAGCATTAATCCGCCGATATCTGCATCATCGAAGGTTATATCGTCCGCTTCCAGATTTTCACGAACCCGTTTTCCATGTGTAATTGTGAACTTTGTGGTCGTTTTGCAGACCACTCCGTTTACTTCTTCACCTCTATGTATCACGTTAACGGTTCATTTTGGAGAAGGAGGCTTTGGGGGGCTCCTTCATGTTCCTCATATATGCCTGTTTAACTTTATCACTAAACAATTCTGTTAAATAGCCCNGGTATTACCTCTAGGTCGTTCATCTTGATCTTTTCTGGATCTAGATGAGGATGAGACTACGTCTCTTCCTGGTGGTCTATAGTCTAACCTAGTGTTTTCGAACCTGGGACGAATATCATGTCCCGAGGGTCCTAAGTAAGGATCGTACCTGTTTTTACCTGATCTTTTGTCTGATTCAAAACGTCTGGATCTGGAATGATCTTCATCTCTTGAACGAGCAATGATATCTTCTTCTATTCTGAGTTTAGTACTATACCTGTTATATACATCGTTCCATGTTGTAGCGGGGAATTCTCTTAGACTTTCCTTAAGTCGTCTCGTGGATTCTGAGATTTTATCATTTAGGTTGCTTGCAAATGCCATGGCTGCCCAATTATTAGGCACCGTGGGTAATTGTATTCTTTCTCATTGAAACATGTCTACAAACTCACGGAGTAGTTCCGTGTCTCCTTGTTTTATTTTGAATATGTCTTCCATTCTTTTCTCAACTTTTTGTGCACTAGAGTGTGCTTTTATAAATGAATCTGCAAGCTCATCAAAAGAGTCAATAGAATTTTCGGGGAGAAGAGAATACCAGGTTAGGGCTCCTTTGGTAAGTGTTTCCCCAAATCTTTTGACAGGGACTAATTCAATATCTTATTTTGTTAAGTCGTTGCCTTTTACTCCGGTAGTGAAATCAGTCACATGATCATGTGGGTCAGTTGTTCCATCATATTTGGGAACGTCATCCATTTTAAACTTCTTGGGTATAGTCAAGGGTGTCGCACTTGGCTTCCAAGGTTGTTGAGAATACCTATCAACATCAATGCCTTTGATAATAGGCGGTACTCCAGGAATATTTTCGATGCGATCGTTCTGCTCATTCATCTGTTTGTGCATGGTTAGCAATAAATTTTGTAATTCAGAATTATTAGATATACCTGGTCTCGACTCAAGAGATTCATTAGGAGTATCTCCCCTTCCTGAGTTTTTCAACCCAGATTGAGGATTTTCTATGGTGATGGTATTATTGGTGGGTGGTGTCGGTGGTGCAGGTAACGTTGCCGGTAATCCCCTCGCAAATTCTTGCAAAGCTTGGCTCACATACTCTGCAATCATTTACTTTAGTTGATCTTATTCCACCGTTTGATCATTATTATCATTGTTGTTATTGGATATTTCTGGGGATTGTTCCATTGAACCACGTGGGGTTCTTGAAGGTGATGGAACTGGAGTTCCATTCCGTTGTTGGTTGTTGTCGTTGGAATTCGACATAGTTCAGAGGATATCGCTTGAAAAGAAAACAAAGATTATAAGATTTCCGGTAACGGAACCAATTTGTTTAACCAAAGAATTAGATCATTTGACTAAAGCTATTTCTAAGATGAACACGCGTTACTGATAATCAAGGAAATAGAGAAAAATGAATAATAGACAATATTGCAGAAATATAGAAAAGCAAAGTAGAATGTATTCAAGAATCAGATGTCTTTACAAGCTGTATTCCCCTCCCTTATATATGAGATTCCTTGATATAACGTACAACTCTTGCTATGATTTCCCATTAATGACTAATTATGACATTAATGGGGCGTTACAAAGGATAACGGTAATTGGGGTACGGTTACGTAACGTACGAGTAATCAATTATGGGTTCTTGAATCTGCCTGTAGTTTTGCTCAGATTCATTTTGACCGTTTCTCGTCCCTGTCTTGATCAGGTTGAGTTTCCTGTGGCTGATGAGCTCGAGGGTTATGAATCGTGCCTCTTTGTTCCGTACCTCTTCAAAGAATCACATCCAGCTGTCGCGTTCTCCTGTGTCCACATAACTGGTTGAGTTGTCAAGAGTAGGCTTACGTGTGAAACTCTTTTTTACCAATACAATATATAGTATCCAATATATAATTTCATTCATTAAAGCCATACGTATCGGCCACTAATTATTCAAAGCGACCATATAATTCTATTTACTATGGTTCCACTAGTTAATTACATTTTTGCTTTTTATATTTTTATTGAATGTGTGTGTGTGTGTCTTTATATAAATATATAATTTTATTCATTAAGGTCATACGTATCGGCCACTAATTATTCATAGCGACCATATAATTCCATTTACTATGGTTCCACTAGTTAATTATATTTTTTATTTTTATAGTTATATTGAACGTCTATATATATAGTGGCCAATATATAATTTCATTCATTAAGGTAATACGTATTGGCCACTAATTATTCATAGTGACCATATAATTCCATTTACTATGGTTGTAGTCATATACTACGTTAATGTTAATTTCATTGTTGCGCTTTATAGNTATATATATATATATATATATATATATATATATATATATATATATATATATATATATATATATATATATATATATATATATATATATATATATATAATAGCCAATATAATTTCATTCATTAAGGTCGTACGTGTCGACCACTAATTATTCATAGCGACCATATAATTCGTGTCCAATATTTTACAATATTATTGTAGAATCTAAATATACTATATTTTATTGTTTAATCTTAATTATAATAAAAGGAAAAACATGATAAAAAATTTTGATTAAAATTTCAAATAAAATATTTGGAGGAAAACAAAGGGACTCTTAAAAATACGATTGGAGGGATATTAAAAAAAATTTGACTCTTTATATATATATATATATATATATATAAAAGCTAACATACATTTCCTACTCTACAAATATCATAAATACTCTAAATATGAATGCTAGCGGATGGATTGAAGAGGAATTCTATCCATGGTTTAGGATGAACGTGCCCCGATATCTGGTAAATTTTTTTTTTTTAGTTTACGTGATATAATTTTTTACCCTATCTTTCCATCACGCTCATGCAGTACCTTCCAAAGAGTATATGTGACTATCTTCCTCCTAGTTCAGTTAAAACATTACTTCGATGTAATGGGAAGGAGTGAAATGTGACTCTAGCAGGTGTTGTTCGAAGAAGACTCATTAAGAGGTGGAAACAATTTATTATCGACAACAATCTGAAGAAAGAGAGTGTTCTTCTTTTTGAACTTGTAGAGGCTACATCAAGTGCTGTGATATTCGTTGTTGAAGTGCTGGGATAGGAACATCTAATGCTTAGCTTTTTCAAAATTTTCATTAAAGTCACGTAGTGATTGTGTTCCACCCTTGCATTAAAATATTTATGGATTAATATGATTTTCTTATAGTATTGTATGTTATTTTTCCTTATATCATTGTTATACTTATTTATTTTAAGAATACTGAAATTATTGTATGTGATTTTTTCTTGTTATACTTTTTTCATGTTTATGAAAATTATTTTCCACATTTAGTATTACGAAAAAAATGACTAAAACCTAAACTACTGGGAAGAGGACTAGAATTTACATGTCCTGATCTTCTTTCGGATATAATAGAACCCAGAATGTGAAACATTAAAAAAAATTAAAAAATAAACTCTTGAATTCTTAATACATTCGTCATTGTCACGACCCCAAAATCACCCTGGTAGTGATGGCGCCTATCGTGATACTAGGCTAGCCAAATTCACTACTTATAGCATAAAGAAACTTTTCGTTCAAATTATTACTAATCCGATATTTCATAAAAATTTCCGTTTAAGCATTTCAAAACAAGCAAGGATATACTAAACATTAAATACATGTCACGACCCAAAAATCCCTAAGGTCGTGATGGCGCCGGACACCATTGTCAGGCAAGCCAATCATTTAAATAGTCGAAATAAATTCTTGTTTTAACATTTATGAAAATCATTTCCTTTCACTTTATTACATAATAACAAAATAAAATTCGTCAAGTAAATGCAATGGTGTAAGTATTCCACTTTAGCAATTATATCCCAAACACACCCCAGAACCCAGTGTCACGAGTACATGAGCAATTTCTACGAAATTATACAATCGTTATAAAGCTTGTCCGAAATATAAATTGGACAAAGAATTTAAAATGAAAATAAATACAGTACGAGGGAGACTTGTCAGCTACAGATCACCTTCGGATGGTGCAACTCGCCTAAGTCTCCAAACCAGCCATGTCACTATGAAAGTACCTGTGCAATCAAAATGCACAGCAAGTGTAGCATGAGTACAAAAACAACGTGTACTCAGTAAGTCCCCCACCTAACGTCAGAGAGGTAGTGACGAGAGGTCGAATTAGACACTCACTAAGGGCCAGCAAATTAATTAACAACATATGATGAACACGGTAGGCATGTAAAGGTAGTAAAGCAGCAATATATATAAGGCACTGAAATCCAAGTAAATACTGGAAATAAACAAACAGTTACCACTTCCTCATTTTCCCCCAAATATTTTAAATAAACAATTTCCTCTTTATTTTCCCCCAAATATCTTGTCACTTTTAAAAATCCATGAAAAATATTTAACAATTTAACATGCACATACGGGATAAGGACAACCGGCCTGAGCCGTCATAATAATCAACTATGTGCACTGCCGAGGATCGAACGGCCCGTACCAAAAGCTCACCTCTCAATAAGATACTCATGTCTATGCACTTCCGAGGGTCGAACGGCCAGAACCATAAGTGCATCTTTCAATAAAATAATCATGTCTATGCACTGCTGAGGGTCGAACGGCCCGAACCATAAGTGCATCTTTCAATCCGTCGTGGCGTACGGCCCGCTCCCATAAGAGTGGGGGAAATAACACTCTGCTCGCGGAATGTAAATTGTGAAGCGGTCACATGTAGTCAGGCACAATCAACAGTACACAACGAATACATCGGGAAAACTAATACTCAAGTAAATGACAGATTTCTCTTTTAAACACCATAAAACGGTGTTTAAATCCTTTTTCGAAATTTATTTGCCAAGTCTAATAATGTTCAATAATATCACTTTTATCAAGTATACAATTATCCACAGAGGAAACAATTCTCTTTCCAGCTGATTAAGAAAATGAACACAAGTCTTCTTTAGATATCAAATTACGATTTCGATTATATTAGCAGTCAAGTAATAGAGGCAGGATCACGGGTACAACACATAAGGCATGCTAATGGGTCCTAGGCTACCCGACATGGCATAATAGTAGCTACGCACGGACTCCCGTCACCTCGTGCGTACGCAGCCCCCACAGATAGCAGCACATACTTAATTAATTCACCTAGGTGGACAATTCCCCCTCACAAAGTTAGAAAGGAGACTTACCTCGCTCCGAAGTCCCATAACCGGCTTCCAAGACTTTCCGACGACTCCCATGGATGTACAACTCCCCAAAACTACCACATAACGGGCAAAGCAACGAAAATTTATCCTAATACTTACAACAAATTAAAATTATATACTTTCCCAACCCCGCTCAGTGAAATGACCAAAATGCCCTCGGGCCCACGTGCCCGGAATCCGAAATTTCTCGAAGGTGTATTCTACCCATAGTTCCACTATTTCAAATATACAATTTACTCTATATTCCATGCTCAAATTCGTGGCTAAAAATCCAAATTTCCATTTTCTAGGTTTCTATAAGATTCCCCAATTTCCTACAAATTTCCACGTCTAATTCCATGCATATACTTGTATTTAATTTTAAAAACATGAAGGAGTTACTTACCTTGACAATGCATGAAGAAATACTCTCTTTGAATCCTCCCAAGATCGCCCAAGATAAAGAAGAAATGAAGAAATGGACAACAATTCATGGTTTTAAAACACTCTGCCCAGCCTCGATTCCGCACCTGCGGTCCTACCTCCGCACCTGCGCTCCCGCAAGTGAGACCAATCTCCCGCACCTGAAGCTTCCTCAAATCCATCCAAAAATCGCACCTGCGCCCCATTGTCCACACCTGCGGCCAAAGCCTCGCAAGTACGGTCGCAATAGACACCAGCAACTTCAGCTTTTTCTCAACTTCAAATATTGATCCGTTAACCACCCGGAATCCACCCGAGGCCCCCGGGACCCCGTCCAATTATACCAACATGTTCCAAAACATAATGCGGACTTGATCCAAGCCTCAAATCACATCAAACAACATTGAAACCACGAATCGCACTCAAATCCCAACTTTATGAACTTGAAATTCCAAACTTCCACATCCGATGCAGAAACCTATCAAATCACGTCCGATTGACCTCAAATTTTGCACACAAGTCATATTCGACATTACAGACCTTCTCTAACTTCCGGAATCGCATTCCGACCTCGATATCAAAATTTCCACTTCCGATCGGATTTTCTTCAAAACCTTCAAATTTCTATCTTTAGCCAAATGGCTTAAAAATGACCTATGGACATCCAAATTCACTTTGGATCGTGCTCCCAACTCCAGAATCACCATACGAAGCTATTCCCGGAATCGAAATCCCAAACGGAAATCAATAACTCTGAAATGCACTTCAAGCCCAAACTTATGAAATTCTTCTAGAATGCTAACTTCCACAATATACGCCGAAACACTCCCGGGTTATCCAAAACCCGATCCGGACATACGCCCGAGTCCGAAATCATCATACAACCCTGTTGGAACCTTTAAATCATAATTCGGAGGTCGTTTACCCAAAATTCCAATCTTAGTTGATTCATCCAACTTAAGGCTTCTGAAATGAGATTTTTCTTTCCAAATCAACTCTAAACTTTCCGAAATTCAATTCCGAACACCTACAAGTCATAATACCTGAAATGGAGTTGCTCGTGAATTCAAACCACTGAACGACACGCTAGAGCTCAAAATGACCGGTCGGGTCATTACATTCTCCCCCACTTAAACAGACGTTCGTCCTCGAACGTGCTAAGAATTGCTCTGGAGTTATCTGAAATCAGTGCTTAACACCCCGAGCACCTGCCCGTGCTACTATAACCCAGATGAGTATCAATATATAACCACTGTATCAACTACTACACGAAATATTAGAACATGACTGCATACCCTTGTCGAATTAGCACCATGCACCGCATAATTCACCACCTGACCACAACGACGCTCCCTGAACCTTAATAACCAAATTCCATGAATCTGATGCTCCCAAGGCACCTCATGACATATATATACATCCTGCTATAATGCTGGCTATACCACCACAATGGATGAGATGTGTAGAAATCCATACCCAACTGCAGAGTTAACAAATCACTGAATACCTCATCTTGACTAGAATCATCACCTCATTATGAACCTGAATAATGGTATTTGTTCTTTAATATACACTTCACATAACCTTATCGCACTGATCCCTGATCCAATAATCTCGTCTCACCCAGTATGAACTGCTCAGACAACAAATCACCCCAAACATGACCAACAGCGTCACATGATACCACATCGCGCCAATAGGCCATAACTCGAACATGATAGGTAAGAAAGGACTCATGAAGGGACTATTCAACTCACGCAACTAATAAGAACTTTTCTCAGGAAATAGGAAGTAAAACATAAGAAAAATAATTATATATTAAACCTTCTCATCATCACACTATTGCGGCATGCAACCCGATCCAAATAACATACCCGTGGTGGCGTGCTACCCGATCCCATCATAAAACTCACATAAGGAAATATACACGGAGCTGAATCGCTCACTATTACACATTACCGAATATCGGTCACAAGCACGCTAAGTGCATAATACCAACCTGGGGAGACTGATAAGTGAAAAAGCTCAAGCACGACTGAGGTGCGATATATATATACACTCTGGATTTCAAGAGTTATCATGCTGACATAACATCATCACTACGCGGAGATCTCAACTCATAAGAAATTATCAAGCCGTTTCACAACTCACACGGCGCAATCATATTACAACATGAATTTGACGAGGACGGAACAACATTTGTTGTTCTAATACCTTTCCATGAAAAAGCGCTCTACTGAAATGAACATGTCTGGCTCGTACGGAGCCCATAATCATATTTAAATCCATCCACAAACATCATGTCTACCTTGCTCGCACCAAACTAGGCTAATAGCCCCACCAGGGTCCAAATTGACCCACTTTCTCTCATAATACGCGAGAACAACCATCATAGCCGGGAAAAAATCCCACAATCCACAACCAAATGAACTGAACGCCTTTCAGGCCTAAATTCTCATATAACCAATATTTCACTCCTTTATATTCAGTCCAAATCTTCAATCCATCAAGTGACTACCTGTCACATTTATACAATCTTTTCGCGGTCATGCTTTCACGACCTTCCACACAAGGCAACAAGTCTGCACGCCTATACCACCGATCACATTAATGCTGCAAAGCAAATCAAGAACCCATGACCGGGGTAAAAAGCCCCTTTCACTGAATATCGATCTCAGGTGACACTGAAGATAACACCAGCTTACTCTGAACTTTCGAATCTCTTTTTTCTTGCTCTTCCGAGCTCATGACTTCCTTATTAACACTGAACCTCAATCTCAATTCTTACTCCCAATTAAATACTGCTTACCGCACCTAACATGCCAATATGAGGTAGCGCAAGAATTCCATCATAACTTCTGAACCACCAATAGGGTGAACACTTCATCATATAGAAACCTTTTACTTAACTCAATTCAGGAGTACCATCTCAACACACGAGTGAATTCCCACAATCACCCTACATGCAAATCCTTAAGTAGTAGTTTATACAACCATAACCCTTTCGGGATCCGCCTACACCTGACAGGCCATAGCACTCAAATGCTCCCACATGAAATCCATTACGATGGCCGACAAGCCCCGCACACACCGGCACAAACCACCTGCATAACTTAATCACATCGAAGGAACTGATTACTGCCAAAAATGTGCCATTTCAACCATGGCTAATCAATTTATCTTCTTTTAATCAACTTCAATTGCTTCAAGAATACCATCAACTTCCCTCCACTCATAGTAGACTCAACCCTCCCTTATCCCGAGTGACCTTGATTCACGAGACTATGCTGCCTAAATCCCGCAACCCGTCTCATACCCTCTTGATAGTCTTTCTACAATCCGGAGTTTATTTCTCTCACTCCTCCAATACTATCTTGCATGCTGAAACATATCATAAAACATTCCAACCATCCTCCTTTTTCTCAAAAATTACTCTGCAAAAGCTTGATTCTCGATCATATTGCTGCCTGAAACCCTTAAACGCCGCATTCTTAACTTTTGAATTCACCAGGACCGCTATTGAGAGTCACCCACCCTAACTGGTCCCGAATACAATCAACTCCAAGGCTCTTCTAGCACATGAACACCCTTTTCCTTGAAGCACGTGGCTGACTCACTACCCTGACAACTCCCCTATGACTTAAGCAAAATTCTGAATCTTCCAAATCCTAACCCTGGAATCTTCCAAAGCCTAACCCTGGCCCAACAGGGCCAACTTTTGCACACATTCATCAAATCCCATGCACAATCACCATTTTACTCCTTTCCCTTAGCTGAAATAACTTGCCAACACGCCGACAATCCGCAACCCTATGAGAAGACAACCCTACAACCCAACTGCAGATGGTGGGACCCCCCCCCCCCACTTAGCTCGAAGCTACTCCTTGCACTACTCTAGACCCTGCCGAGATCCTTTCTCATTTGATAGGGCGATCTTGCTCAACTAATCCGTCCAATTCTTCCTAATTCTCTTGCTAGCAATCCCTAAATACTCATATTCTCTAGCATCATTCACATCCTCTGCCTCCTACCGAATAGCCACTAAAACCCCTCACAGAGACCTGCCGACCATGCCACCGCTAACTTATTCACAGGAGGTAACCAGCATGTGTAAATCACCCACGGACACCTTCCAACGATGCTGAAATGCACGCTCTCTGCGACTTCAATACCCCATCCTACGCCCTGCTTCATTTACCAACTTTATTAGTCCGTCCACTCCTCATGGACATCCATTAAATGCGCGACAATATCTTCAAAGTCCAAGTTATGATGCCGCTCCCCCACTTTGCGACTGCTCGACTTACGCTTCTTACACCTGGCCTCCTAGAAATGGAACCACCGCCTAGCCTCACTTCAGGATCATTCTCTGTAGCTCTCAAACCAGCAGATCACCACGACTTCAAGCTCTCCGATGATCATATTTCTCTAGCTGCCTTCATTATCAACACTTATCCGGTATTGAACCACCACACCTCGCGGTTTCTGCCAACCGCATTCTTCAATACTTCTTCTCAATACTCTGACCCCGCGCAATTGAAGAAACCATAGCACCGACAAACTTAACACATTCCATTCGATCAATGACGACGACTTCATGTCACAGGTGCATATCCCACCTCACTTGAAGACACCAAGTCTTACTATTTTATCAACCCCAACCAAACCATTCATAACCCAAATGCCTTTCCTCTACCGGAACTAAAATACCAAAATATTGAAATCACACTCTGAGAAGACCTCCCTTCAAACCATTCATCACCCCTAACATACGGGCAAGCATTCTTTCATCATATCGACATTGTGCGATAACCAATCGCAAGCATCATCACTACCTGAGCATAGACTTAAGGCTCTCAAAAACACAACTACTAGGCTGAAACAACATATTACTCTTTTGCAGGGCCATAACAACAGCCCAACCAATTACACATGGAAACATCTCTAATTACATTTGTAGCACCATATCAATTCCTCAAATTCCTGATTCATAGCAAGCGCTTCGCGACGCGTAAGATTGAGTAGGAATAACTTAGGCATAAGCCTTTAAGGGAATCAAATCGCACGATGAGGAATCAAGAAGGGAAGTACTCCTAACAGCCCTGTAGCGTCTCGAAGATAAGTACAGACGTCTCCGTACCGATCCGCAAGAATCTACTAGACTTGATCATGACTCGTGAGACCTAAGGGAACCTAGCGCTCTGATACCATGTTGTCACGACCCAAAAATCCCTAAGGTCATGATGGCGCCGGAAACCATTGTCAGGCAAGCCAATAATTTAAATAGTCGAAATAAATTCCTGCTTTAACATTTATGAAAATCATTTCCTTTCACTTTATTACATAATAACTAAATAAAATCCGTCGAGTAAATGCAATGGTGTAAGTATTCCATTTTAGAAATTATACCCCAAACACACCCCAGAACCCGGTGTCACGAGTACATGAGCAATTTCTAAGAAATTATACAATCGTTACAAAGCTTGTCCAAAATACAAATTGGAAAAAGAATTTAAAATGAAAATAAATACAGTATAAGGGAGACTTGTCAGCTGCGGATCGGCTTCGGATGGTGCAGCTCGCCTAAGTCTCCAAACCAGCCATGTCACTATGAAAGTACATATGCAATCAAAATGCACAGCAAGTGTAGCATGAGTACAAAAACAACGTGTACTCAGTAGTCGCCTGCCTAACCTCAGAGAGGTAGTGACGAGAGGTCGAATTAGACACTCACTATGGGCCAGCAAATTAATTAACAGCATATGATGAACACGGTGGGCATGTAAAGGTAGTAAAGCAGCAATATATATAAGGCACTAAAATCCAAGTAAATACTGGAAATAAACAAACAGTTACCACTTCCTCATTTTCCCCCAAATATTTTAAATAAACAATTTCCTATTTGTTTTCCCCCAAATATCTTGTCACTTTTAAAAATCCATGAAAAACATTTAACAATTTAACATGCGCATACGGGATAAGGACAACCAGCCTGAGCCGTCATAATAATCAACTCTGTGCACTGCCAAGGATCGAACGGCCCGTACCAAAAGTGCACCTCTCAATAAGATACTCATGTCTATGCACTGCCGAGGGTCGAACGACCCGAACCATAAGTGCATCTTTCAATAAAATAATCATGTCTATGCACTGCCGAGGGTTGAACGACCCGAACCATAAGTGCATCTTTCAATCCGCCATGGCGTACGGCCCGCTCCCATGAGAGTGGGGGAAATAACACTCTGCTCGTGGAATGTAAATTGCAAAGCGGTCACATGCAGTCAGGCACAATCAAGAGTCCACCCCGAATACGTCGGGAAAACAAATAATCAAGTAAATGACAGATTTCTCTTTTAAAAACAATAAAACAGTGTTTAAATCCTTTTTCGAAAATTTATTTGCCAAGTCTAATAATGTTCAATAATATCACTTTAACAAGTATACAATTATCCACTGAGGAAAACAATTCTCTTTTCCAGCTGATTAAGAAAATTAACTCTAGTCTTCTTTAGATATCAAATTATGATTTCGATTATATTAGCAGTCAAGTAATACAGGCAGGATCACGGGTACAACACATAAGGCATGCTAGTGGGTCCTAGGCTACCCGGACATGGAATAATAGTAGCTACGCACGGACTCTCGTCACCTCGTGCATACATATCCCCCGCAGATAGCAGCACATACTTAATTAATTCACCTAGGGGGACAATTCCCCCTCACAAAGTTAGAAATAAACTTACCTCTCTCCGAAGTACCATAACCGGATTCCAAGCCCTTCCGATGACTCTCATGGATGCACAACGCCCCAAAACTACCATATAACGGGCAAAGCAATGAAAATTCATCCTAATACTCACAACAAATTAAAATTATATACTTTCCCAACCCCGCTCAGTGAAATGACCCAAATGCCCTCGAGCCCACATGCCCGGAATTCGAAATTTCACGAAGGTATATTCTACCCATAGTTCCACTAGTTCAAATATACAGTTTACTCTACATTCCATGCTCAAATTCGTGGCTAAAAATTCAAATTTCCATTTTCTAGGTTTCTTTAATATTCTCCAATTTCCTACAAATTTCCATGTCTAATTCCATGCATATACTTGTATTTAATTTTAATAACATAAAGGAGTTACCTTGAAAATGCATGAAGAAATTCTCTCTTTGAAGCCTCCCAAGATCGCCTAAGCCAAAGAAGAAATGAAGAAATGGCCAACAATTCACGATTTTAAAACATTCTTCCCAGGCTCGATTCTGCACATGCGGTCCTACCTCCGCACCTGCGCTCTCGCAGGTGCGACCAATATCTCGCACCTGCGGCTTCCTCAACTCAAGCCATAAATTGAACCTGTGCCCCATTGTTTGTACCTGCGGCTCCGCACCTGCGGCCAAAGCCTCGCAGGTGCGGTCGCACCAGACACCAGCAACTTCAGCTTTTTCTCAACTTCAAATATTGATCCGTTAACCACCCGGAATCCACTCGAGGCCCCCGAGACCCCGTCCAATTATACCAAACTATTCCAAAACATAATGCGGACTTTCTCGAGTCCTTAAATCACATCAAACAGCATCAAAATCCAGAAGCGCACTCAAATCCCAACTTTATGAACTTGAAATTCCAAACTTCCACATCAGATGCCGAAACCTATCAAATCACGTCCGATTGACCTTAAATTTTTCACACAAGTCATATTCAACATTACGGACCTGCTCCAAATTCCAGAATTGCATTCCGACCCCGATATCAAAATTTCCACTTCCGATCAGATTTTCTTCAAAACATTCAAATTTCTATCTTTAGCCAAATGGCTTAAAAATGACCTACGTACATCCAAATTCACTTCCGATCGTGCTCCCAACTCCATAATCACCATACAAATTTATTTCTAGACTAGGAATCCCAAACGGACATCAATAACTCTAAAATGCACTTCAAGCCCAAATTTATGAAATTCTTCTAGAATGCTAACTTCCACAATATATGTTGAAACGCTCACGGGGTTATCCAAAACCCGACCCTTTCATACGCCCAAGTCCAAAATCATCATACGAATCTGCTGGAACCTTCAAATCCTGATTCGTAGGTCGTTTACCCAAAATTCCAATCTTAGTTGATTTTTCCAACTTAAGGCTTCCGAAATGAGAATTTTCTTTCTAAATCAACTCTAAACTTTCCGAAATTTAATTCCGACCACACCTACAAGTCATAATACCTGAAATGGAGCTGCTCATGACTTCAAACCACTGAACGACACGCTAGAGCGCAAAAAGACCGGTCGGGTCGTAACAATACAGCCCAAAATCCCGGAGCACTAGTCATGAGCAACTAAAAAAAAATACAATTCTGATACTGCTTCCTTAATATAAAATAAGTCTAAGAATAAAAACACTAAAGAAATAGGAAGGAGAAAGGCAAGGCTGCGGACGTTGGGCAGCTACCTTGTGAATCTCCGAAACACTCTGAGACAGGGAAGACCAACTCTGACTCTGATTCCCTGGCACCTGAATCTGCACACATGGTGCACGGAGTAATGTGAGTATGCTAACTCAGTAAGTAATAAATGTAAATAAAGACTGAGCAGTAAGAAACACGTAAATACACGTCATAAACTCACAGTAAGTACAATCTTTCTTTCCAATAGTACATATATGCCAAATCATCACGCTTAAAAACCGATTTCAGTAAAAGTCATTTGAGAATATTTTTTTCAACAGTTTCAACAGAATTTCAAGAAATTTAGAGTAAAAGTGATGGAATTCATAAATAGCCTCTTGGGCAAAACATGTATCAGAAACCGCCCCTTGGGCGTAACATCACTCAGAATCAACCCCTGGGGATACCTCACAATCACTCATAATCAGCACCTGGGGAACCTCACAGCCACTCATGCCTCCCCATCACTCGTCACTCGGCACTCAGCACTCGCACTCAATAGGTACCTGCGCTCACTGGGGGTGCACAGACTCAGGAGGGGATCCTACAGCCCAAGCGCTATAACATGAAATCTTGTGGCATAATCAATCAGGCTCACGACATCCCGTATATCATAAAACAGTACAATATGTTATGGCGCACAGTCCGATCCCATGATATCCTCACAACACAGGCCCTCGGCCTCACTCAGTCAGAAACCTCTCAAGCCACTCGGGCTATCAATAAAACAGGGTGCTCAGTCCAAAATATCATTTTATGTATCAAGTGGAGTAAATAAGACTGAGTTTTGAAATCAGTAAAACATAGCATGACTGAGTAAAAATCTTAAATCAACACAGTGAGAAAATAGCAATAAAAAGCCTCTAAGGGTCCAAATAACTTGGCACGAGGCCGAAATATGGCATTCAGCCCAAAACATAGTAATATTTTCTAGAACACAAAACATCATATAGTTTCCAGTCGAATACGCAACTTAATAGTTGCTACGGGACGAACCAAGTCACAAATCCCCAATGGTGCATGCCACACGCTCGTCATCTAGCATGTGCGCCACTTCAAAATAGTGAAACAATGTGAAATCCAGGGTTTCATACCCTCAGGACAAGATTTACAATCATTATTGTAACGACCCGACCGGTCGTTTTGAGAATTTAAGCTTCGTTCGGTGGCGTAAGGTCTTGAACAGCTTCACATTATATTCATCGACCTGCATGCATGGTTGGATTCAGTTACCAGATGATTCAGAGCCGAATTGGAAGTAGGACTGTTGTTTGGAAGATTAAATAGTGAAGTTTTGATCGGAATTTGACTTTTATGTAAACGGCTCCGGGACGATTTATGGACGATGTCAGCAGCTTCGTATGGTTATTTTGGGGTGAGGAGGGCGTCCGGAATGTGTTTTCGAGGTCTGTGGTAGATTTAGGCTTGAATTGACGAAAGTCAGAATTTTGGCGATTTTGGCCGATAGGTGAAATTTTGGTATCGGGCTCAGAATGGAATTTCGGGAGTGACTGTAGGTCCGTGTCATTTATGACCTGTGTGTAAAATTTGAAGTCCTTCGGACTATTTTTGACGTGTTTTGGTATCGGTTGTGGATTTTGGAAATTTCATAAGTTCTTAGGCTTGAATCCATGCATAATTAGTGATTTCCATGTTATGTGATGTGTTGTGAAGTCTCGACTAAGTTTGAATAAGGTTATGGGACGTGTTTGTATGTTTGTTTGAGGTCCCGAGGGCCTCGGGTGAGTTTCGGGTGGTTAACGGATCAATTTTGGTCTTGAGTTATGATAAATTTTTCTGGTGTTTTTGGTTCTGATTTTCTCCTAGGCGATCGCGTAGGGACTCCTGCGATCGCATAGGCTTAGCAGAGGGAGCTGGGTAAGTTGTGCTACGCGATCGCGGAATGGGAGGATGGGATCGCGTGAGAGGGCACTCGTTGGTCTTTGCAAATGCGTGGCTTTGTTTGCGTTCGCATAGAAGGAATGGAGCGTGTGAGGTTGAGTTAGTCATGCTTCACGATCGCGTGAAGGTGTATGCAATCGCGTAGGGTAAGCTTGGGCTGTGATGTTTTTTTTCTTCGCGATCGCGTGTGTATTTCCGTGATCGCAGTGAATAAAATGTTTGGGCAGATTTCTTTTAGGTTAAAAACGAGGGCTTAGTCTATATTTTTCAAAACCCATTAGATAGCTCGGGAAAAGGTGGAAATTGAAAGGATTTTCAGTGGGTTTCTTGAGGTAAGTCTTCTTCAATCATATTTGGGTTAATTCCATGACTTAGTCTCGATTGTTATCATTTAATTTGAAGAATCAGAGTGGAAATTGGGGAAAATGGGAGGAAAGTTTTAGAATTTCTTTTGATGATTTGAGTGGGCATTTGACGTCGGATTTTGATGCTCTTGGTATGCATAGACTCGTGTGAGGATGAGGATTTTTGTGATGTAAATTTTATCGGATTCCGAGACGTGGGCCCAGGGAACTTTTTGGGACAATTTTCCTAATTTCGCGTCTTAGCTTCGAATTTATTAGTTGAACTAGTTGCTTGTAGTATTATTTACACGATGCTATTGATTTGATTAGATTTGGGCCATTTGAAGTAGGATACGCGTGGCAAGAACGTGATTTCAAGTTTGAATTGAGCCGTTGAGGTAAGTATCTTGCCTAACCTTGTGTGGGGGAATTACCCCTTAGGATTTGAGTCTTCTATGTTGATTTTAGTCCGTGTATGCAAGGTGACGAGTGTGTGCTCGAAATTATTTGTAGAAGGTTGACCTTTTAGTGTTTTTGGGTCCTTGATACGCTTGAGTTCTTATCTGTTAGTTTCACCTCTACATGCTTTGATTAGAACTAATTGCTTTAGGATCCACCATTATCGCCTACTTGACTCTGATTTGACTTAACCAAAGGTTTTACCTCTCTATCATCATGCTATATGTTCATGATCTACCTATAATTAATTAAATTTTTGAATATCCTTCATAATTTTCTCAACCTCATAAGGGGTATAGATAATTTATATCCTAGTCGACTTGTCCTTACTTGGAATTTTTTGACTTGTGTTGTCTTCTTATTGTTGACTTGAATTTGTGGATTTGTTGCTTGTCTTGTTTTTCCCTGGTCAAGTTGTTCCCTTTTTTCACTTAGTATTTTGTGCCGTGATTATTCCTTGTGAACGATGTTCTATTGTTTCTCTGTGAATTGAAGTTCTTGTATTGATTTATTCGTCGTATCTTGTGTCATTGTCCTGATTGCTTTGTATTTGATGTGGCGATGTACGAGTTTTATGTCGTGCTATAATTGTTGTCTTTGGTTGTTGCACTGCATATTTAAATTGGGGACTACGGACGTATTCAGGGAGATCTCCCCTGTACTGCATATTTAAATTGGGGACAACAGACGTATTCTGGGAGAACCCCCATGTACTACATATTTAAATTGGGGACTACGAACGTATTCTGGGAGATCCCCCCTGTACTGCATATTTACTTTGGGACTACGGACGTATTCCAGGAGATCCCCCTGCACTGCATATTTACTTTGGGACTACGGACGTATTCCGGGAGATCCCCCAACACTGCATGTTGTTTTGGGACTATGGACGTATTCCGGGAGATCCTCTGTATTGTGTGATGAATTTGAAACTACGGGATGGGATCCTGGTAGATTTTATCAAAGGAATTATGTTTGAAGGACAATTATTTGGAAAGTCCAATTTGAAAAACAATTATCCTAAATAAAACGATGTTGAAGGACATTCCTTTGGAAAAAGAATATTTGAAAAAACATTTATGTTAAACAAAACTATGTTGAAGGATATACCTTTGGAAAATAATATTTGGAAATTATTTATGTTGAACAAAACTATGTTTAAAGGACACTTTCTTCGGAAAAGTATATTTGAAAAGCTTTTATTTGAAGAAAACTATGTCTCAGAGGCATCTCTTGGGAAAATTATATTTCGCAAGAATTTTCCCTTTAAAAGGGATATTTCCTTAAAGCTTTCAATCTAGAAACTTGCAGGTGAAAGTTTACACTCTAAGATTTTAACCATTTTAATGGTATTTGTGGCTAAGGCCTGGTGTGGAGACTAATGCAGTGTTGAGTTACTACTTGTCCTTATTGTGTTGTGGTTTCCGGACATAGGCTGTGTTCCCGTCCATCCTTCTGTGTATTATTATTATTATGTTATGTCGTTAATTATTGTATTTCCTTCCGCATTATAGTTGTTATGTTGTTAACTATATTGTGTAGTCATTAGATAGGTGGCATGCCCTTTCATTCCTATATTTATGCATGTTGATTATTAGACCAGCGGGTGTCTTGACTAGTCCTCGTCACTACTTCACTGAGGTTAGTCTTGATACTTACTGGGCACCGTTGTGGTGTGCTCATTCTACACTTCTGCACATTTTTTGTGCAGATCCAGGTATTGATCGTTTGCAGCTGTGCGGACTCTTGCTGAGGAGACTCAAGGTAACCTGCCGTTGTGTTCGCATGCTTCGGAGTCACCTTCCTATTCTGTATTTACATTATTTTCACTTAATTCCAAACAATTGTATTTAGAAGTTGTAGTAAACCCTTTATAGAGCTTATGACTTGTACTATCGGGTTTTGGGAATATGCTCTTGTATAAAAAATCCTTTTTCATTAAATATTAGATTTTATTTATTACTGTTGCTATTCCATGAATTCTTGCCTAGTCTTTAAGACTAGGTTCCATCACGATACCCAACGGAGTGGAAATTTGGGTCGTGACAAGTTGGTATTAGAGCCCTAGGTTCATAGGTGCTACGATTCATAAACAAGTTTAGTAGAGTCTTGCGGATCGGTACGGAGATGTCTGTACTTATCTTCGAGAGGCTACCGAACTATTATGACAATTCCATTTCTTTCATTCCTATCGTGCGAGTTCATTGACCTTGAAGTTTGAAATTTATCATTCTATTCTCTCACAGATGGTGAGGACACGAGCCGCGTTCCTTATGATATTACCCCCGAGACAGATGTTGCTAGGGGCAGAGGTCGAGGTCGACGAGGAGCACATGCCAGAGCAGCCGTTAAGGAGCCACCAGCAGTTCCAGTTGGGGGGCTGGCACCGAAGGCGCCTGTTGTTACCCCCGGGCTGCAGGAGACTTTAGCACAAATCCTGAGCATGTTTGGTACATTGTCTCAGGTGGGGTTATTTAATGTTGCACCCACTACTTAACCGACCGGGGGAGGAGCCCAGACTCCCAGCGTCCACACTCCAGAGCAGCGATTTCACTTGGTCAGGGTCCAGGTGTCATAGTAACACAGCCTGTGGTTCCGGTTCAGCTCATGGTCAGAGCAGCAACATCTGAGGGAGAGCAACTTAGATTTGCAAGGTTCAAGAGATATAACCCTCCTACATTCAGCGGATTGTCTTCAGAGAGTGCACGGGGTTTTCTGGAGGAGTGCCATAGCATCCTCTGCCCTTTGGATATTGTTGAGACAAGTGAGTTTGTTTTTACTATGTTCCAGCTTCAGGGAGGTGCTTATCAGTGGTGGCGGGCATGTGAGTTGGGTAGCCCGGCCGAGTCATCTTCACTTACGTGGAGTCAATTTTCAGAGATGTTCTTGAGAGAGTTTGTACCTCAGTCCCTTCGGGATGCATGGCGCGTGGAGTTTAAGCAGTTGCGCCAGGGCACTATGTCAGTATTAGAGTATGCCATCAAATTCAGTGATTTGGCAAGGCATGCATCTGCCTTAGTCACTACAGTTAGAGGGCGAGTCCATAGATTCATTGAAGGGCTCAGGCATGATATTCGGTTCAGCATGGCTCGATAGTTGGAGTCTTATGTTTCGTTTCAGCAGGTGGTAGGGATCGCTCGTTGGTTAGAGGGCATGTGGGACCGGGAGCGAGAGGACAGACGAGATCAGGAGAGAGAGTCCAGGGAAGCGAGGAGGCCTCGTGGACCGGAGAGATCTGTTGGTCCTTATTTTGGAGGCAGGGTGCGACACGGTAGAGGTTTTGTGGGTGAGCCAGTTCAGTTTGCATTACCGGCTTCGCATGGGGTTTCAGGTACTCGTGGGTCCCAAAGTAATCGTATCGCACAGTTTCCAGAGCCACACCAACAGAGAGGTTGTTTTGAATATGGATATACTAGTCATAGGGTGAGAGATTTTCCCAGGCTCCGGGAAGATGTGTTACAGTAGGGCATTCAGGTGAGTAGAGGGCGCCTAAGAGGGGGAGGCCCGGTCCGTTGATGTATTTCTTATAGTAGGCTGGAGGCCATTGTGCCAGATGTTATCGTACAGGTATGTTTTGATTTATTACAGAGGGGAACCATTTTTATTTCATTATAGTTCTGCTGGTCGGGACGAGTTCCCTTATTTGTCGCTTCATTCATGAGTAAGTTTCATGATTTGCACTCTATCTTCGTGTTTGCTCCTGTTGGGAGATTCTGTGAGTGGTAGCCCTTGTCTATCATCTGTTTCTATTTATTATTGAGAGATATGAGACTAGTAGTAAATTCCTGTTGTGTCAAGTACTGTAGGCTTGATGTGATTCCTGAGTATAGTGGTTACGAGCTGTGATTCTTATGCTCCACCGGTGTAGGAGCCCACACGTGTTGTAATTTTGTTGAAGGAAGCGATCTAGTGAAAATTTTCAGTTGGTGGGATATATATCCTATTTGTGATGTAGAGTTGAGGGCGAGACCCTCGTGATCCCTTATGATTCGATGTGTTTGAACCGGGCTGAGTACCGCGGTGGAAATCATACCAGGATGGGATCCTTGTGATTTGTTCATGTGCTTTATTTCTTTCCTTGTTATATTGTTTTGTAGGTTAGCATTGATAAAGAGTTGTGCTTGTCGGGCTTGTTTGATAGTATCCCTTATGTGTTCCTCCTTTCATATTCAGTCATTTTCTTTCTGTGCTCCTTGAGTTTTAGCTTGCGGGATGTGTTCCCGATAGTGTCAGTTGTGGCTTGGTGATTTGGGTGTCAAAGTATGAGGTCCTCATGTTTCTTGCATTATTATCAGTGTGATTGGTTTGAAACATGAGTTCTATCGGATATGAAGGTAATTGTTGGTGATGAGTTGATTTCGAGGAGCTATTGTGATTAGAAGTGTTATTAAGGGCCTATATGTGGTGTGTTATGTGGCGTGGTCGTACCTTGTGGGTGTAGGCATGAGTTGATGTAACTGGTTGAGAATAATACCGGGTATGGATTTAGAATCGGGTCTTTTGTAAATGAAGGGAAGGTGAGACTTTGGGGTCTGAGGCTCATCGGTGTTAGTAGAAAGGCTAAATCGCAGTTGGCATGGTGTCGTCAGGCTTATGTAGATTGAGGTGACGTGGGATCACCCGCGGGTGTATTCTAGAAGTGTGCCTTCAGTGAATTGAAGACTTCGAGGCGAATATTGGCACGTTCGAGGATGAATGTTTGTTTAAGAGGGAGAGACCGTAACGACCCGATCGGTCGTTTTGAGAATTTAAGCTCTGTTCGGTGGCGTAAGGTCTTGAACAGCTTCACATTGTGTTTATCGACCTGCGTGCATGGTTGGATTCAGTTACCGGATGATTCAGAGTCAAATTGGAAGAATGATTGTTGTTTTGGAAACTTAAACAGTGAAGTTTTATCCGAAATTTGACTTTTATGTAAACGGATCCGGGACGAATTATAAATGATGTCAGCAGCTTCGTATGGTAATTTTGGGCTAAGGAGCGCGTCCGGAATGTGTTTTCGAGGTCTGTGGTAGATTTAGGCTTGAATTGGCAAAAGTCAGAATTTTGGCGATTTTGGCCGATAGGTGAAATTTTGGTATCAGGATCAGAACGGAATTTCGGGAGTGACTGTAGGTCCGTAGTGTCATTTATGACCTGTGTGTAAAATTTGAAGTCATTCGGACTAGTTTTGACGTGTTTCGGCATCGGTTGTGGATTTTGGAAATTTCATAAGTTCTTAGGCTTGAATCCATGCATAATTGGTGATTTCGATGTTATGTGATGTTTTTTGAAGGCTCGACTAAGTTTGAATAAGGTTATGGGACGTGTTTGTATGTTTGTTCGAGGGCATCGGGTGAGTTTCGGGTGGCTAACGGATCAATTTTTGGTTTTGAGTGATTGCAGATTTTTCTGGTGTTTTTGGTTCTAGTTTTCTCCTATGCGATTGCATAGGAACTCCTGCGATCGCGTAGTCTTAGCAGAGGGAGCTGGGTAAGTTGTGCTACGCGATCGCGGAATGGGAGGATGCGATCGCGTGAGAGGGCAGTCATTGGTCTTTGCGAATGTGTGGCTTTGTTTGCATTCCCATAGAAGGAAGGGAGCGTGTGAGGTCGAGTTAGTCATGCTTTGCAATTGCATGAAGGTGTATGTGATCGCGAAGGGTAATCTTGGGCTGTGATGTTTTTATTCTTCGCGATCGCGTGTGTATTTCCGCGATAAGTCTGGGCAGATTTCTTTTAAGTTCAAAACGATGGCTTAGTTTATATTTTTCAAAACCCATTAGAGAGCTCGGGAGAAGGTGGAAATTGAAGGGATTTTCAGTGGGGTTCTTGAGGTAAGTGTTCTTCAATCATATTTGGGTTAATTCCATGACTTAGTCTCGATTTTTATCATTTAATTTGAAGAATTAGACTGGAAATTGGGGAAAATGGGAGGAAAGTTTGAGAATTTCTTTTGATGATTTGAGTGGGCATTTGAGGTCGGATTTTGATGCTCTTGGTATGCATAGACTCGTGGGGGGATGAGGATTTTTGTGGTGTAAATTTTATCGGATTCCGAGATGTGGGTCCAGGGGACTTTTTGAGGCAATTTTCCTAATTTCGCGTCTTAGCTTCGAATGTATTAGTTGAACTAGTTGCTTGTAGTATTATTTACACGATGCTATTGATTTGATTAGATTTGGTCCATTTGGATTCGGATACACGTGGAAAGAACGTGATTTCAAGTTTGAATTGAGCGGTTGAGGTAAGTATCTTGCCTAACCTTGTGTGGGGGAATTACCCCTTAGGATTTGAGACTTCTATGTTGATTTTAGTCCGTGTATACGAGGTGACGAGTGTGTACTCGGACTTATTTGTAGAAGTTTGACCATTTAGGGTTCTTGGGTCCTTATATTCACCCTGTATGAAGTTGATCTTCATATGCTTGAGTTCTTATCTGTTAGTTTCACCTCTACATGCTTTGATTAGAACTAATTGCTTTAGGATCCATCCTTACCGCCTACTAGACTCTGATTGACTTAGCCAAAGGTTTTACCTCTCTATCATCATGCTATATTTTCATGAGCTACCTATAATTAATTAAATTGTTGAATATCCCTCATTATTTGCTCAACCTCATAAGGGATATAGATAACTTATATCTTAGTCGACTTGTCCTTACTTGGAATTATTTGACTTGAGTTGTCTTCTTATTGTTTACTTGAATTTGTGGATTTGTTGCTTGTCTTGTTTTCCCCTGGTTAAGTTTTTGCCTTTTTTCACTTAGTATCTTGTGCCGTGATTATTCCTCGTGAACGATGTTCTACTATTTCTCTGTGAGTTGAAGTTCTTGTATTGATTTATTCGCCGTATCTTGTGTCATTGTCCTGATTTCTTTGTATTTGATGTGGCGATGTACGACTTTTCTGCCATGCTATAATTGTTGTCTTGGGTTGTTGCACTGCATATTTATATTGGGGACTACGGACTTATTTTGGAGATCTCCCATGTACTGTATATTTAAATTGGGGACTACGGACGTATTCTGGGAGATCCCCCATGTACTGCATATTTAAATTAGGGACTACGGACGTATTTCGGGAGATCCCCTAGCACTGCATATTTATTTTGGGACTACGGATGTATTCCGGGAGATCCCCTAGCACTGCATGTTATTTTTGGACTACGGGAGATCCTCTGTATTGTGTGATGAATTCGAAACTACGGGACAGGATCCTGGTAGATTTTATCAAAGAAATTATGTTTGAAGGACAATTATTTGGAAAGTCCAATTTGAAAAACAATTGTCCTGAATAAAACTATGTTGAAGGATATTCCTTTGAAAAAAGAATATTTGAAAAAATCTTTATGTTAAACAAAACTATGTTGAAGGATATCCCTTTGGAAAATAATATTTGGGAAATTATTTATGTTGAACAAAACTATGTTTAAAGGACACTTTCTTCGGAAAAGTATATTTGAAAAGCTTTTATTTGAAGAAAACTATGTCTCAGAGGCATCTCTTGGGAAAATTATATTTCAAAAGAATTTTCCCTTTAAAAGGGATATTTCCTTAAAGCTTTCAATCTAGAAACTTGCGGGTGAAAGTTTACACTCTAAGATTTTGACCATTTTAATGGTACTTGTGGCTAAGGCCTGGTGTGGAGACTAATGCTGTGTTGAGTTACTACTTGTCCTTATTGTGTTGTGATTTCCGGACTTGGGTTGTGTTCCCGTCCATCCTTTTGTGTATTATTATTATGTTCCGTCGTTAATTGTTGTATTTCCTTCTGCATTGTAGTTGTTATGTTGTTAACTATATTATGTAGTCATTACATAGGTGTCATGCCCTGTTATTCCTACATTTATGCCTATTGATTTATTAGACCAGTGGGTGTCTTGACTAGTCCTCGTCACTACTTCACTGAGGTTAGTCTTGATACTTACTGGGCACCGCTGTAGTGTACTCATTCTACACTTCTGCATATTTTTTGTGTAGATCCAGGTATTGATCGTTGGTAGCTGTGCAGACTCTTGCTGAGGAGACTCAAGGTAACCTGCCGCTGTGTTCGCAGGCTTTAGAGTCACCTTCCTATTCTGTATTTACAGTGTTTTCACTTACTTCCAAACAGTTGTATTTAGAAGTTGTAGTAAACCCTTTATAAAGCTTGTGACTTGTACTACCGGGTTTTGGGAATATGCTCTTGTATAAAGAATCCTTTTTCATAAAATATTAGATTTTATTTATTTTTGTTTTTATTCCATGAATGTTAGGATTGCCTAGTCCTTAAGACTAGGTGCCATCACGATACCCAACGGATGGGAAATTTGGGTCGTGGCAATTACTTACCTCGATCCGAACAAGAATCTACTCCGCGATGCCCTTGCCACTCGACTCGGCCTCAAATCGCCCTGAATCTATTCAAAATCATATTGATAACATCAATATACGCTAAAGGAACAAAACCAATGCAAAAATAATCAATTACATAAAAAAATTCCGAAATTGGCCAAATCCGACCCCCGGGCCGATGTCTCGGAATTCGATAAAATTCACATCACCAAAATCCTTATCCTCTCAGGAGTCCATGCATACCAAATTCATCAAAAACTAACCTTGTTTGACCCCTCAATCACTCAATTCTTAGTCTCAAGTTTCAAGCCCTAATCCCCCAAATTTTCACCCTTAAACTCCATAAATTTCATGTTTAATCAGTCAAAATCTACCATCGAATAAAGTTTTAGGTTCAAGTAGCTTACCTCCACGAAGAACCCCTTGAATCCCTCTTCAAATTGCTCCCAAAAGCTCCAAACCCGTATGAAAAAATGATGAAGAATGGATAAAAATTCGCGAAGGCAAGAATTTATATGTTTAGCCCCAGGAGTTCCGCATCTGCGGTCCCGTATTTGCAACCAAACTCCGCACCTGCGACACCAAAACCGCACCTGCGATGACTGCACCTGCGATCACCCTTCTGCAGGTGCGGAAAACCAGAAGCAGCTGCAACACCAGCAGATTTCCAAGGTTCTAACTCCCTGATGGCCAACCGAAATCATCCCGAGCCCCTCGGGGCTCCAACCAAATATAGCAACACCTCATATAACATCACCAGAACTTAGTCGAACCCTCGGAACACTCAAAACAACATCAAAACACCAAATCAACTCGAAATTCAAGCCTAAGGATTTCTAAATTTCCGAAATTCGCCAACGATGCCTAACCCAACCAAACAACGTCTGAATGACCTGAAATTTTGCACACACATCACAAACGACACTACAAACCTATTCCAACTTCCAAAATTTCATTCCGACACTGATAGCTAATTTTTTACCATCGACTGGAACTCGCCAAAAATCCAATTTCGCCAATTCAGGTCTAATTCTACCACGGACCTCCGAATAATATTTCGAACACACTCCTAAGTCCAAAATCACCTAATGAAGCTATCTGAACCATAAAAACCAAATTCCGAGATCATTTACTTATAAATCAACTTTCGGTTGACTTTTCCAACTAAATAACCAACTTAAGAGACTAAGTGTCTCATTTCTCTCCACAATCACTCCGAACCTGAGTCAACCAACCCAACACAACATAAAAGAGCTAAAACAGACGTAATGAAATAGAAATGGGGGAAACAAGTCTAAAACTCTCGGAATGACTGATCAGGTCGTTACAGCCATAGAGAATTGGAAAAGTCATCACACGTCCTCCTCTTCTTTCGGATATAATAGAACCAAGAATGTGAAACATTAAAAAATTGGAAAAAAACTCTTCAATTTCTTAATACAATTTGGTCATAGAGAATTGGAAAAGTCATCACGAATAACGAATAATTATATTAATTAGTGATTCAAAGTACTGGAGACCAAAATATTAAATACAATTCAATCACCTCTAGACTCTTCGGATGCTAAATAAAAGGGAAAGAACAATTTTTCAAAAAAAACATGTTGGTGCCAGGTTTCAAACCTACATGATACAACAAACCTTTTATCATGGGATTAACACAACCAACCAATATGTAGTGAATCAACTAGCTGGTGGACACTTTATGACTACGCCTTATGCGGAGGCTTGTGAAATCTTGGATGAGATGGAGAAAACGTCGTTGGCTTGGCAATATCGGGCCAATGTTCCACAAGGTGACCCAAATATGATCTACCTTCGCAAAGTATTGCAAGACCATAAGAAAACCATTGTTGAATTGACCACTACCATGACTCAACTAGCAAAGGCCCAACTAAATCAAGTGTAAGCTCCTAAGCAAGTTAATGTTACATCACTCTTATGGGATCGGGTCGTTCGCCTCGGTAGTATGATAACATCACTCTTATGGGATCGAGTAGTTTGTCTCGACAGTACGATGATAACCCTATTCTTATGGGATCCGGATGTTCGCGTCGGTAGTACTAAGTATCACTATTCTTATGGGATCGGGTCGTTCGCCTCGGCAACTCCATGCTTAACAATAGAAATGGGTTCCAGCTTGGGTATTATTGAGTTGCACCTTCACGGCCAGTTCTAAGATGTTGGTGATGTGTTACGGACTCCTGTTGTACTTATTGTAGTTTCTTTTATTTGTCCTATTGATACCTGTTGTATGCTCACCATGTCTACTTTATGTACTTTTATTATTATTATTATTATTATTGACCTTTCGTAAGTGTCAAGTCAACCCCTCGTCACTACTTCTTCGAGGTTAGACTAGATACTTACTGGGTACACGTTATTTTCTGTACTCACGCTACACTTCTGCACTGATGTGCAGGTACTGAGACAGGTTCCACCAGTGATCACGCGGACGCGTAGTTGATCATCTATGAAGACTTAATGGTGAGCTGCTTTCCTTGCAACGATTCACAGCACCGGAGTCTCCTTCTATCTTATTTACTATTCCTGTCTATCACTTTCGGACAATAGTTTTAGTAATTTTGTATATTCTCTAGATTGCTCATGTACTTGTGACACTGAGTTTTGAGAATTTGTAGCACTGAGTTTTGAGAATTTGTAGCACTCATGTATTGCTATACTTGTTATTTCCACTATCTAGAGTATGTACTTATTATATTGATATTTTGTTTAAAAATATTGGTCGCAGTTGCATGAAATCTAGTTTAAAGTGTTCTCTAAAAAGGAATACTTCCGTATTAAAATTGTTAAAAAGGGGTAAATAAATTATAGTTACACTTGTGAGCTTGCCTAACGGTAGCGTTAGGTGCAGTCACGGCCTATTATGGATTTGGAGCGTGACACTCAAATAGGTAGAAAGCGTCTTATATTTTTGAATATGTATAAAAGCAGGGAGAAGTTTTAAGAATTGTTATCAACTTCACACCCTATTTATCTAGATTAATCCTATACAATTCAGACTTCTAATATTTCTTTCTTTGGGTTAAGCTAGTCTGAAGCTAGATGACATAACAATTAAGCGTGCAATTGGTTTTTCAAAAGAGCACTTGTTGTTCTAAAACAGCTTTGGGACATTGTTGGTACCTTAGCAGCCAGCAGACACAAATCACTGATGAAGTTGCAACATTATCAAAAGAGATTTTGAGTTTAATACAATAAACACATCTGACATCTTGGGAGAGCTAACTAGTGAAACAGATATTTCAGCATGGTAGACTATATTACTCATGCGCTTGATAAAAGCTTGAAACTTACTGTATAGAGGTCAAGGATAAGACTAGTTCTTTTTGAACCATAGTTGTGTTAAAGAAATTCATTATCCCTTATGATTAAAAATCATAAGTTTAAGTTGCTAAGAGCATTGTACCAAAAAAGCAACTTTATCTACAATCATGAGTTGCTAAGAAAAAAGACCAAATAGTTGTTAGCTGGAGACTGGCAAGACTAAAAGATTTCTTAAATCTCTTCTAACTTAATAATTTAGGAATGGTAATGAGGCGGGACGGGCGGTTTAAACATATGCGGTGCTAGGCGGGTTTATACATATGTGGGTGCGATACGGGACGGGTTAAACTTAAAGAAAAATAATTTTTTGTGCGTGCAGGTGTGAGTTTAAATACTCGTGTTTCACATAACTAAAAAGGAGTAAAAATATTTAATTTTAACCAATCCAATCTCGTACACTATAAATTAATGTTCTTCCATTATGATAAAAATAATCAGGTCACTTGAATAATAAGTATAATACAAATCTCTACGGTAACTATAGGTAAACAGAGACTAAAAACTTGAACAATAACACAAATGAGAAAATTACTTGCTACTTCTGATTGAAATAAATTAAGATGGTAAAATATTTATTTTGACTATGTGTGTGTATATAAGTTAAATAAAAAGGCGTAGTAAATAAGCAACTCACAGGCAAGCTGAAACAGAGTATTGTTTCGAGGTTCCGTAGAATTCGATAGCTTTAGGCCAAACTTTATACATATGATAAGAAATTTATTAAAAATATATAAATTATTACTTAAAAACTTAAAAACTTAATAACTTATAAAGATTATACTTTTGAACTCTTAAATTTTAAATCCTAGCTTCTTACGGCTTAGAGGTTGTAAGAAACACGGTAGTAAGATGGTAATGAAGACACACTATACACAAGTGATGGTCAGTCTCTTCAGCGCTGATCCCGCGTTCATTGATCGCAAAAATAAAATAAGACAAATTAAAAAGAAAAAAAGAATTGTGGGGCGGGGCGGGGCAGGTGGATGCCGGTGTGATGCAAGGTGAGTAGATGCGGGTTAAAAGAGCTATGTGGGGCGGGTCAAAATTTATGGGTTAAGATAACGTGTATAACAGGACATAGAATAATACGGCTTGAGTTAACCGTTGGAACGAGCATTGTAAACATCAGTCGCCAGATGCGACTAGCGATCAAGAATAACATTCCTTACACTCTAAAGTATATAAAATATAATAATAAAATACATATACTTTTTATATTCATCCACATACTAGTATGAAGATGAACACTCCAAAACACTTGTATTAATGACAATTGTCAAATTACACCGATTCTGTGTATATCTCTAGTAATTAGAATATGCAATGAAATGTATCTAACAATGACGGAAGTTTCTAGAGGGAAGGAAGGAAGAAATTTTTATTTCTGTTATGTTGATACACGCGTACACGGTTCTTATATAGAACAGTGTTAACCTCCTCTAACTAATTAGTTTTTCTAGCCCACTAACTTTTTCTATTTACAAACTGACTCCCACAATTAACCCTCTATCACAACACTCCCCTCAAGCTGGAGGGTAGAATACATCGAGCATTCATAGCTTGTCCAAGAGTAACTTATGTTGGGCTTCTACAAGTCCTTTTGTCATCCGGTCTTCCATCTAATGCCTTGTGGGAATATAATTGGTTGTGATTACTCCTTCCTTGATTCTTTCTCTTACAAAATACATGTGCTTTGTTTTTTCGAAAGATTGGATTTGCTGCAATTTGTAATGTTGCCTTGCTGTCACAATGTAGATGTATAGGCTCCTTCACTTTGTTTCTCAATTCTTCTAACAGACCCTTCATCTACATGATCTCTGCTACAACTGCTGCCATGCTTCTGTACTCTGCTTCTGCCGAGCTTCTGCTAGCTGCTTCTTAGATTTCCAGGACAGTAGAGAATCACCAAGTTTCACCACATAGCATGTCACTGACCTCCTGATGTTTGGGCAAGTTGCCAAATCTGAGTCACAGTATGTTGTGAGTTCATCAGCAGTTCCTCCTTTCAATAGAATTCCCAAACCTGAACTCCCCTTAAAATATTTGACTACCCTTACAGCTGCTTCTATGTGTGATTCCTTAGGATGTTGCATAAACTGGCTCAATACTTGGAATGCAAAGCATATGTCTGGCCTTGTGATTGTTAAGTACAACAGCTTGCCAATTAGTTTTTTATAGCTGCCTGCTTCCTGCAATCTTGCATCATTAACATTGCCAACATGCTTATCATACTTGATAATTAGTAATTTTGACTACTTATTTGCTTTCTTTTACTTACGTTTTAGCTCAAAAATGCTTAAAGGTATTCCCGAGAACTAATAAAATGTGCTTTCTTGGAGCAACATTGGAAAACGAGCAAAAGAAATGAAAATCAACTCAAAAAGGAGAAAAATTGGACAAGGATCAAAACAAGACAAAAGGACCAAAGTGCGGACTGCACAATACAGTGTGCGGCCGCAAACTCTGAAGAAGCAGTGGCATATTTTCTTCACAGAGTGCAGATCGTACAATTATTGTGCGGCCGCAGAAGACTAGATTCAGAGACTTGTATTTTGGGAGCTTGAAGATGTGCGGACCGCACTATTATTGTGTGGTCGTAGGATGCCAAAGTGAGACCGCACTCATAAATGTGCAGTTCGCAGAAAAGAGCCCAGTTCCAGTCCAAGATCAAGAGTGCGACCGCACTCAGAAATGTGTGGTTCGCACAATTAGAGGAAGTGTGACGCATCCTGGTTTTATGCGATCACAGAAAGCCAACCTGACCAGTCAGCCTCAAAGTGCGGACCGCACACAGAATTGTGCGGCCGCACAAGCTTCGCAGGGGCAATTTTGTCAGATATTTTTAGTTGGGTATAAATATATCTTTTTGTCATTTTTAGGTTAAGTTTTGTGCACCTGAGTTTAGATAGCCATTTTTCTTTGCTTTATTGAGTAACTTTGTACTAGTTTGACATTTTAACATTAGATTTTCTTCTCTTAATCTTATGTTATGAATTTTATCTTAGATTCCTCTTTAATTTCTACATATTCTATGAGTAGCTAAACTCTTAGATAGTGTTGTGACCCAACCCTAGTAATGATACTTAATGGGTGATTGATTTAGGGCTTATTTATGATTGGTTATATGATATTTAGCTTAGTTCTTGCTTGAATTCAAGAATTAATGGTTGCGAACATTGATTCATGCCAAATTGACTTAGTCTCTACTTGAGAAAGTGAGACTAAGTCTTGGAAAACTTGGCTAACAAGAAATTGGGGTGAACTCAAGAAATTGATAGCCCCAATTATAGATTCAATTCTAGAGATAATAAGACCGGACTTGAGCATTTATCACTTATTTCGTGAAATACCCATTTAGACTTGAGAAATCCAAACTGGGCAAAATCACTCAAACTACCGAGAGGTAAAGAGTGAGTAATCACGTGTGATTGCTATATTGTATCCCAATCAACCAGACGTTCCCTAAAGCTCTAAATCCCTTAGGTAACCAACTAGGCGAAAGTCGCAACCCTAGATCTTTTATAACTTGAAAAACAACCAAAACCAAAAATATTGTCTCTTAGCTTTACAATTACAATCATTAGCATAAAATTAGAAGTAGAACCAACAATTGAATATGTGGAAGGCACATCATACAATTACACTAGGCATATACCTAATCCCACATCAAGCTCCCTGTGGAATCGACCCCGACTCGTGTTGGGTTTTTGTTATTGCATCGACCGCCTCATAACCTCAATTAGTGGTGTGAGTTTGGGCGGCATCAATTTTTGGCTCCGTTGCCGGGGAGCTAAAAACGGATTTAGCTATATATTTAGTTTCTTGTGTGACTTGTCTTCTTTTCCTTCCGGGTTACTAATTTTGTTTGTGAATTGATTATAGGTACAAATATGGCTCTCAACAATGATCCCCTCGGAAATTTTCCATTGGGGGAGGAAGAGGACGATGATCAAGGTGATGAGGTTCATCCTGAACCTCAAGCAAATAGGCGAGGTCGACCGCCTCATGATAATATTCCCGTCCCTCCCCCACCTCCACCAAGAGCGACTGCACATCGGGTGTTGCCGAACGAAGGTTATACCAATGCCATAGTCCCGTCCCGTATTAGGGAAGCAACTTCCAAATCACCAATGTGATGCTTACACTCCCTCAGCAACGGGGATTCTTCACCGGGGCTCCGAGTCAAAATTCTTACAAGCATCTCAAAGGATTTATGGATACTTGTTGGGGGAGCAAACAAACCAATGTTTCCGAGGATGCGCTGCGGTTGAGGATATTTCCCTTTTCTCTATGGGGAAAGGCATTAGACTAGTTCGAAAGATTGCCTAATCATTCCATCCATACATGGGATGAGTTGTCGGAAAAATTCATTGCCAAGTTCTTCTCTCCAGGGCAAATGGCTACACTTCGGGATGAGATTCTAGCATTCAAGCAAGAACCTAATGATCCATTGCACGAGATTTGGGAAAGATATCGTACCATGGTTAAGGAGTGTTCGAATAATGATATGACTGAGGCCATGGTCCACCAAACCTTCTACACGGGGGTCAACATGACAAATCAATGTGTGGTAAACCAACTCGACGGTGGGAACTTCATGACAACGCCATATGCTGAAGCATGTGAAATTTTGGATGAAATGGCGGATACTTCACCGGCATGGCAAAGGAGCTAATGTTCCTCAAGGTGACCCAAATGTCATTTACCTACACAAGGAACTATATGATCATGGGCAAGTAATTGCCGAGTTGACGACAAAAATGAATCAATTGGCCATAGCTCAACTTCAACAAGTTTAACGTCCTAAGCAAGTGAATGCAATGGAAGGTGTGAACATGATGATGAACAAGAGACGGCAAAAAGGTCAACAAGTGCAAAACTGTCCGAAAAAATTTGTGCAAGATGATAGTGGGTATGACCAAGGTAATTCGTACAATGAGAAAGAAGAAGAAGTGAAATATGTAAACAACTACCAAGGTCAACAGAATAATTCTCAAGGCCCGAATCAACAACAATGGCGTTCTCAAGGAAACCAATGAAATTGGAACAATCAAAACCACCAAGGCAATTGAAGTGGTGGTAACAACAATCAAAGAAATTGGAACAACAACAATAATCAAGGAAATTTCAATAATCAAGGCAATCAAAGAAATTGGGGTAGCAACAATCAAGGTTACTTTGGAGGCAACAACCAAGGGGTTTGGAATAATAATAACCAAGGGAATCAGGGGTTGGGCTTTCAAAGGCCCCCGATGTATCAACAACCAAGAAATCCACCTCCTTATCCATTCCATGGTTCTAGCTCGTCCAATAATGATATGGGGACGGATTGAAAGTATGTTCAAACAGATGATAGAGAAAAATGCCGACTCCGATGCTGAACTAGCCTCTCACAACACTTCAATCCGAAATTTGGAGGTTCAACTAGGGCAAATCTCGCAAGCTTTAAACACTCGTCCTAAGTAAGTACTACCTAGTGATACGGTGAACCTGAAGGGTGGGAATAATATGGTACATGTCATGGTCGTAACCACACGGAGTGGAAAAGGTGGGGAGGCAACAACCTCAAACCAAAGAAGATTTGTGGATGATGACATGGTGATTCAAGAAGATGAAATGTCAAGTAATGTGGTTCAAGCTAATGAATAAGTGAGAATTTATATTGATGAGAATGTGGGGGAGACACAAGAAGAAGTGAACCCGTCTAAGGAACACGCGGTCGACATATCGGATCCGATAGTGCCAAAGGTCAAGGCACCAATGCCAAGGCCTCCTCCTCCATACCCGTAAAGGCTCTCCAAGAAAAATAGTGAGAACCAATTCAAGAATTTTATTGAAATGATAAAAATCATATCCATTAATGTGTCGTTGGTTGAGGCGTTGGAAAAAATGCCCTGTTATGCAAAGTTCATGAAGGATTGGTAAAAAATAAAAGATCAATGAATTGTGAGACTATCAAGATGACACATCAGTTGAGTGCTATTGGGCACTCAATGGATCCGAAATTGGAAGATTCCAGAGCTTTCACAATCTCTTACACTATTGGGAGCGTCGACTTTGCCAAATCTCTATGTGATTTAGGGGCAAGTTTCAACTTGATTCCCTACTCGGTGTTCAAAACTTTAGGAATTAGGAAACCAAGACCCACATCTATGAGGTTTCAAATGGAGGATCGGACTATGAAGAGACCATTGGGTATTATTGATGATGTGTTGGTTCATGTTGATAAGTTCATCCTTCCAGTGGACTTTGTGATTCTTGATTGCGAGGTTGACTATGAGGTGCCTATTATCTTGGGTAGAACTTTCCTTGCTACGGGGAAGGCTCTTGTTGATATGGAAGCCGGTGAGTTCATCTTCCAAGTGGGAAATGAAAAGGTGATTTTCCATGTGTGCAAATCGATGAGGCAACCTAATAGCAATAAAGTTTTTTCGTTTGTGGACTTACTGACCGAAGTGATTGTTGATGATACTAGTGTTGTGATAAATGTTGATGATACCTTTTGAAACTATGTTGCTTAACCATGATGATGATGAAAAGGACGGTTATGTGGAGTGTGTAAATGTGTTGCAAGGTATGGGGTCGTACACTTATGAACCCCAAAAATTATCCTTAGATCTTGAGAACCGGAAGACTCTTCCAACAAAGCCCTCAATCGAGGAGCCTCCCACTTTTGAGTTAAAGCCATTGCCTTCACATCTCAGGCATGAGTTTCTTGGCCCATGTTCTACCTTACTTGTTATTCTTTCTTCTTGCTTGACTAACGTGCAGGTAGATTCTACTTTGGCGGTGCTTCAAAAAAGGAAGAAAGTTATAGGATGGACATTGACGGATATTCGAGGCATAATCCCCGCCTTTTGCATGCACAAGATTATTTTGGAGGAGGATTCCAAACCCCTCGTTGAACATCAAAGAATATTAAATGAATCAATGCAATAGGTGGTGAAGAAGGAGATCATAAAATGGTTGGATTCCAGGGTTGTTTACCCCATTTCTGATAGATAGTGGACTTCTCTGGTGTAATGTGTCCTAAATAAAGGGGGCATGACTGTGGTAACAAATGAAATGAATGAGTTGATCCCTACAAGAACGGTCACCGGGTGGAGAGTGTGCATGGACTATAGGAAGCTCAACAACGTCACTCGGAAAGATCATTTTCCTCTTCCATTTCTTGATCAAATGCTTGATAGGTTGGCCAGACATGCTTTTTATTGTTTCCTTGATGGATATTCCGGCTACAATCAAATTCTTATTCATCCTAAGGACCAAGAGAATACTACTTTCACTTGTCCCTATGGTACTTTCTCATTCTCGCAGATGCTATTTGGGTTATGTAATGCACCGGTGACTTTTCAACGGTGTATAATGGACATCTTCACCGACATGGTGGAGGATTATCTTGAGGTCTTCATGGATGACTTTTCCATGTTGGCATATTCTCTTGAAGAGTGCTTGGACAACTTGAAAAAGGTATTGGCAAGATATGAGGAAACAAACTTGTTCTTGAATAGGGAGAAGTGTCACTTCATGGTCGAGGAAGGCATAGTCCTCGGCCACAAAATTTCAAATAATGGTATTGAGGTCGACAAGGTCAAAATTGAGATGATATCCAAAATCCTCCCCCTACATCCGTGAAGGGAGGAGGAGCTTTTTGGGTCATGCGGGATTCTATCGCCGATTCATCAAGGACTTTTCTAAGGTGGTAAACCCCTTGTGTAAACTTTTGGAGAAGGGTGCCAAGTTCCATTTCAATGAAGATTGTATGAAGGCATTCGAATTGCTCAAGTTCAAGTTGACTACTACTCCTATTATCACCGCACCAGATTGGAGCTTACCTTTTGAACTCATGTGTGATGCAAGTGATGTGGCGGTTGGAGCGGTGCGGGGTTAACGTATCAAAAAAATCTTCCATCTGGTCTGCTATGCTAGTAAGACCATGAATGATGCCCAAGTTAACTACACAGTGAACGAAAAAGAGCTCCTTGCTATTGTTTTTGCTATGGGGAATTTCCGCCCGTACTTGATGGGTACAAAGGTGATTGTTCACACCGACCATGTGGCACTTCGATATTTGATGAGCAAGAAAGATTCTAAAGAAAGACTAATATGGTGGGTGCTTCTTTTGCAAGAATTGGATCTATAGATTCAAGACCGCAAGGGTAGTGAAAACCAAGTGGCAGACAAATTGTCTCGTTTGGAGGAGGAGGGGAGGTCACATGATGGCCTGGATATAAATGATTCGTTTCCCGACGAGCAACTCCTAGCCAATTCTATGATCGGGATGCCATGGTTTGCTGATTTAACCAATTATCTTGTGAGTGGCATTGTACCAAATGAGTTCTCTTCAAACCAAAGGAAGAAGCTCAAACGTTATTGGCTTGACTATTATTGGGATAAGCCTTAGCTCTTCCGAATTTGTACCGATGGTGTTATTCGACGATGTGTACCGGAGGAAGAACAAGTGGAAATTCTTGAGGCTTTCCACTCTTCGCCATATGGTGGTCACCATGGTGGAGCCAGAACGGCAACAAAAGTGTTGATTTGTGGATTCCATTGGCCTACTCTTTACAAGGACACTAGTGATCTCGTCAAGCGTTGTGATGAATGTCAAAGGGACGATGGTATTTCTAAGAAAAATAAGATTCCCCTCACCACCATCTTGGAGATTGACATTTTTTATGTGTGGGGCATTGATTTCATGGGTCCGTTCGTGAGCTATTGTGGGAACACTAATATATTGGTAGTTGTGGATTATGTGTCAAAGTGGGATGAAGCCGTAGCTTTGACCAACAATGAAGCTCGAAGTGTGGTGGAATTTTTGAAAAATAACATCTTCACGAGGTTTGGTACTCCAAGGGCCATTATAGTGATGGGGGATCACACTTTTGCAACAAAGTGTTTGATACCTTAATCACAAAGTATGGTGTCACTCACAAAGTGTCGACCCCCTATAATTCTCAAGCAAGCGGTCAAGTTTAAGTCTCCAACCGGGAGATCAAGAGTATTTTGTCAAAGACCGTGAATGCCAACCAGACAGATTGCTCGAAAAAACTTGATAATGCTCTTTGGGCTTATAGGACAGCTTACAAAATACCGATTGGTATGTCTCCGCATCGGTTAGTGTTTGGGAAATCTTCTCACCTACCGGTGGAACTTGAGCACAAGGCTATGTGGGCACTAAAGAACCTTAATCTTGAATGGGATGTCGCTGCCAACCTTAGGGTGGCACAATTGAATGAGCTTGATGAATTCCAGTTCCATGCATATTCAAGTTCGTCCTTATACAAGGACAAGATGAAGTACCTCCATTAAAAGTACATCCAGAACAAGGAGTTCAAAGAAGGTGATCTCGTGTTATTGTTCAATTCTCGGTTGCGGATGTTTCCGGAAAAGTTGAAGTCCAAGTGGAGTGGTCCTTTTGAGGTTATGCATGTGACACCCTTTGGTGCATTAGACTTGAAGAACAAAAATGATGAAGTGTTTAGAGCCAATGGTCACCAGGTGAAACATTATCTTGGCAAGGTTTATGATGGCCATGTTGTGGCGTTGATTCATTTCATGTGATTGATGGTAACCTGCGTCGTGCCGCAACGTTAAATCAGGCGCTTCTTGGGAGGCAACCCATATTTCTTTTCATTTTTTATTTAGGTTTTGTATTGAGATAACTCGTTTTGGAGCGAACTACGCGAATGAGTGTGCATTGCAAGGGCTGTAATTGAAAAAATTGGCGAAGTGTTGAAATTATGTGTACCGCACCAAAAATGTGTGGAGCGCACAAAAATGATTGCAACGGCAGAGAAGACTCTGCAGCCGCACAATTCTTTTTGCGGCCGCACAACTGGAGACCCCAAATATGTGAACTCTCTGAAGATTGAAGTAGCAGAGAATAGGTCAATATGCAGCCGCACAAAAAACATGCAGACTGCGGTCACTTTTGTGCGGACGTAGAAGCTCAATTCAAGTGCAGGTAAAGAGTGCGGACCGCACTCGTCTCTCTTTTTGACCAACTTGGTCAAACTATAAATAGGGCTTTTCAATAATATTCACACTTTACACTCTCTGAACTCCTAAGCCCTCTGTGCACTTAAAAACAGTTCACAATCCTCGCTCACAATCAGTTCATCAAGTTAGATTCTCACCTGGATCATTCATCACTGGTATGTTCAATCCATGTTAGATTTTTGTCCATTTTTTCTTAAATTTTGTTTTTATTTTGTTTGATTAGCTAAGTTATTTTTAGGCCTAAAAATGTTAAATGTGCTTAATATATGCTTAAAACTCATGTGGGTAGTTTCATATATGTTCATTAGGTACTGGGTAGACCATTAATCATGTTAATTTGTGCATACCATGTCTAATTTGTGAATTATTGCATGAACCCTAAATTCACTGCTGTAAATGTTCAAATTGTGTGGCTGCACACAAATATTTTTGGTCCACAGACCACTTAATTAGGGCAAAATGGTTTTGAAAAGTGAGGATCGCACTCAAGATTGTGCAGTCCGTAGAAAAATTGTACGGCCGCATAAAAATGTGTGCGACCGTACTTTTGAACTTCAGAGAACTAGTATTTCAGGATGGATTTATGCAGCCGCACTCAAAATCGTGCGGTCCGCACTTCAGGGTATTGCGACTGCACTTCAAAATTGTGCGGTCCGCACATGACAGTCTGCGGCCACACTCAAAATTGACAGTCCGCATTGTCTCCTTTGATAAAGGTTGTCCTGCAACTGTTATGCAAATGTTTGAATTGTTTTGAACTCAACTGACCTATGTAACTTGTATTGCTGACAATGGTTAGATCACGTGGTAGAGGTGATACATCAAAAGGGAAAGGTGAATCCTCATGAGGCAGAGGAAAAGTCACTCACCCACTTGGATTACAATCTAAGTCAATTTCCAAAAATCCGACCACCGAGAGAGGAAGGACCACAGAGCCCTCAGAATCCAATTCCTATTCCCCATCCAGAGAAGCCTGCGAGGGTCATTCAATGGAGGTCCATCCTGAGGCCCAGTCCTAACCACCCTAACCCACTGGGCGTTATCAATTGCGTGACAAACCCTCCACTACGGCTAGTTCTTCTGGGGGTGCCGATGCAGGAAGCCAGGGTTCCCAGCCCTCCTCTACACCTACTCCTCCGGCACCAGTAGAAATTAATGATGATGATGATGATGTCCCGTATGATGGTAGAGAGGGGAACACTCGAGTGGGGGGCCTAGAGAAGTCAAAGAAGAAGTAAATTTGGAAGGATCGGTTCGTGAGCTTGGCAGCCTTTACAAGGTTCCGGGAATTGTGGCCCTAGAGATCGCTCACACTTGAGCGACAGTTCTTAATGAAGGATTTGGATATTCACAATCCAAATGTTCTTAGACATTTCCAAGAGAGAAAGGGGTGGAAATGGTTCACCCACAGTGTCATCGATGCAAATGAGCACTTGGTTAGGGAGTTTTATGCCAACGTGACTCACATCAAGAAGGGGACCAAAGTGACGAAGGTGAGAAATTTTAAAGTCCTCTTCGACCCCTACTCTTTGAACACTTACGTGGGTTTTGAAGATGTAGAGGCAGTTCAGTATTTGGAAAAGCTTTCTATGGGTGATGTAGTTTGCCCATGGCTAGCTGAGATATTGGCTGCTCCAGGGCCACCACCACCGTGGATTACAACATGAGTTCTTATCCTCCGGGCCATCCTCAACTTTGAAGCTTAAGGGTGGCAGACCTTTGTGTGCAACCATATTGATCCGAGCTTGAATGATAACAATCTCCCATTTCCCCGAGTAGTTCTGGTGGCTTCTATTATGGCGGGGTACCCGATCAATGAGGGTGACATCATGTCAACCAATATCACGTTTACTGTCCGAAAAAGTGAAAAATCCTACCCTTATCCAAATGTTAGATCTTACTGCCCCCACTGCTGAGGAGCTGCTTCAGATGTTCACCAACCCTGTTGTCCCTCAACCCGGTGATGATGAGATACAATTGGAGGAGACCGAGGGTGGTGATGCTGCCAGTCACCCTGAGATCACATAGGGAGTTTTCTTTGCTCTCTACCATCCTTTATTTTGATTTTGCTAAGCATTGAGGACAATGCTTCTTCTTATTCGGTGGGGAGGGGGTGTTCTACTTTGATGACATTTGATTACATTTGGAATGTATAAATTTAATACTCTTTTTCTTTTATTTTTATTTTTTCCCTCATTATGTATATATTCATTCCTCTTCTATATATTTTAGTTCCCTCGATTTGTATATTCATTTGCCTTACTTTTAGTAATTTATTTCATAGCTTCTTCATTTTGTTTTCTTAATAGTATAGCTTCTTTGTTACTTTACTAGCTTCTTTTTGATTTACTAGTTTCTTTTTATGTTTATGTGAACAATAAGCCTTTGGTTTTCTTAATGCCACGGTTCTGTCAAAGGCGGATTTTGTGTGAACTGGGTGGCTCTTCCCAACGATGGATGGCGTGACAACCTTCTTAAAGGATCAAGTCAGTTTTTTATGTTTAGGTAGAAACAAGTAGTATTAATGAACAAATAAGGGTCAAGCACGTTTCACTTGGTACCAACACACTTAACTATGTGCTTATGGTTAAAGACAAGTTTTTGGAAAGAAATAGCTATAGTTAGTGACCTTGTGACTTTTGTGTTGACTTAGACAATCATCGGGTGGTTTAGTTGAACCATTAATGATTTTCAATCTTGAATGTGGTTATTGTGGGACCTCGACTCTATTCTCTTTAACAATCCGGTTGTGTGAGAGGTGAGGTATTATGTTACAAGTCCAAGTACCCGTGCGAATGGTCTAGAACTTGCCCCGAATATGTTTCTAGGCGAAATTCTAAGTTAGCTTGGTTTGAGAAGTGATTGTAGGCTTTCCTTGACCCGGTTTGAAACCTTCCATGACCTACAAATGATATCATCCTTAGTAAACCCTCTTGATCCTAAATACTTTTTATTCGATAACTACATTACAAGCCTTTACCCGTTTTATAGTGACTCTCTCTTGGCACCTGAACTTTCTTTAGCACTCGTGTGATATAAATTGGAAAAACATAATTTTGGGGGAGAGACGAGGAGTTTAAAGATGGTATCAAGGCACAAAAAGAGAAAAGAAATGAAAAAGAGGAAAGGCAAAGAAAAAGAAAGGAAGAACAAAAGAAAAACACAAAAAGAAAGTGAATAATGTGAAAGAGTTGAAAAGATGCAAAAGAAAGAAAAAGTACAAAGCATGGAGAAAACAAAAAAGGAAAGTATGAATATCATTACCAAGAAAGAGTGATGTCAAGTCTCTCTAATCCCCCTAAAGGAAAAGAAAATGACTCAAAGAGTCAGCAAAGTAAGAGCCAAAAAGAAAATATGAAGTGCTAAAGGAAAGATGAACCAATTCCATTCTGATATTTCTCTCCTTAGTCCAAAAGATTTCATTACATGCCGAAAAAGCCCTACGTGATTTCAAACCGAGAAAGCTTACATTAGTGGTGATCTACATGAGGGTCAAGCATATGGTACTTAGAGTCGAGCTTATGGTACTTAGAGTCGAGCTTGTGACATTCTTTTGAGAGTAATGAGCGAATCTTTCTCGAGTCATTGAATTGAGTTCTTCATTCGTGAGTGAGATGAGCTTCCAGAGAGTATAGGGGGAGGAGTTTGGGATCCACAGTGACCTGCATGAAAGTGCGAGCTTCCTTGATGAACAAAGTCAACCCATGATGCTCAAGAGTCACATTAGAGCCATTTGTGCTTTAACATTCAAATCATAGGCTTGTTAATGATTCATGAGCGTGTGGGTAATTGTTGGTCCCAATTTATTTGTGTTTGATTCAACTTAAATTAGCTGAAATAGTCTTTTTTCTAGTGGAGGTGGGAATTGCCTTAATTGCTTGAGGACAAATAAAAGCTTAAGTTTGGGGGAGTTCATAAGTAGTGATTTTGACTGCTTATTTGCTTTCTTTTACTTATGTTTTAGCTCAAAAATGCTTAAAGGTATTCCCGAGAACTAATGAAATGTGCTTTCTTGCAGGAACATTGGAAAACGAGCTAAGGAAATGAAAATCAACTAAAAGAGGAGAAAAATTGGACAAGGATCAAAACAAGACAAAAGGTCCAAAGTGAGGACTGCACAATACTGTCTGCAGCCGCAAACTCTGAAGAAGCACTGGCAAATTTTCTTCACAGAGTGCAAACCGCACAATTATTGTGCGGCCGCAAAAGACTAGATTCAGAGACTTGTGTTTTGGGAGCTTGAAGATGTGCGGACCCACTATTGTTGTGCGGCTGCAGGATGCCAAAGTGCGGCCGCACTCATAAATGTGTGGTCCGCAGAAAGAAGCCCAGTTCCAGTCCAAGATCAAGAGTGTGGCCACACTCAGAAATGTGCGGTCTGCATAATTAGAGGAAGTGAGACCGCATCCCAGTTTTATGCGATCGTAGAAAGCCAACATGACCAGTCAGCCTCAAAGTGAAGACCGCACATAGAATTGTGCAGCCGTACAACCTTCACAAGGGAAATTTTGTCAGATATTTTCAGTTGGGTATAAATATATCTTTTTGTCATTTTTAGGTTAAGTTTTGTGCACCTGAGTTTAGATAGCCGTTTTTCTTTGTTGTATTGGGTAACTTTGTGCTAGTTTGACATTTTAACATTAGATTTTCTTCTCTTAATCTATGTTATGAATTTTATCTTAGATTACTCTTTAATTTCTCTATTTTCTGAGTAGCTAAATCGTTAGCTAGGGTTGTGACCCAACCCTAGTATGGGCACTTAATGTGTGATTGATTTAGGGCTTATTTATGATTGGGTATATGATATTTAGCTTAGTTCTTACTTGAATTCAAGAATTAATGGTTGCAAACGTTGATTCATGCCAAATTGACTTAGTCTCTACTTGAGAAAGTCAGATTAAGTCTTGGAAAACTTGGCTAACAAGAAATTGGTGTGAACTCAAGAAATTTATAGCCCCAATTAAAGGGTAAAATCTAGAGATAATAAGACCTGAATTGAGCATTTATCACATGTTTCGTGAAATACCCATTTGGACTTGAGAAAACCAAATTGGGAAAAATCACTCAAACTACCGAGAGGTATAGAGCGAGTAATCGCGTGTGATTTCTATATTGTATCCCTATCAAACAAATATGACCTAAATCTCTAAATCCATTGGGTAACCAACTAGGCGGAAGTCTCAACCCTAGATCTTTTATAACTTGAAAAACAACCAAAACTAAAAATATTGTCTCTTAGCTTTACAATTACAATCTTAGGCACATCATACAATTACACTAGGTATATACCTAATCCCACAGCAAGCTCGTTGTGGAATCGACCCCGACTCGCGTTGGATTTTTATTATTGCATTGACCGCTTCACAACATCAATTAGTGGTGTGAGTTTGGGCGACATAAATACTCAACTGTGGTAAGCTTGTGGTTTTGTTCCATTGGTGTGGATACTGGTTTGCAAGCACTTAATCCAACTTCCAAGATCAGTTGCAAAGTATATTTTCTCTGATTGAGTAAATGCCCTTGTTGGATCTCATCACTTCAATTCCCAAAAAATATCTAAGCTCCCCTAAGTCTTTCATCTTAAAGTTACTGTGTAGAGTTTCCTTTTCCTCCTGTATCAAACTACCACTACTTCCTGATATTAGAAGATCATCCACATATACTAATACAATGACAATATTTGCCCTATTCCTTTTGGTAAATAATGAATGATCATAAGAGATCTAAGTGAAACCAGCTTGCAACCGTGCATGTATTAACTTGATGTTCCATTGCCTTGAGGCTTGCTTTAGTCAATAAAGGGATTTAAGCAGTCGACATACCTTAGACTCCCCCTGACTGTGAAATCCCTAAGGTAACTGCATGTAGACTTCCTCACATAAGTCTCCTTATAGGAATGCATTGTTAACATCCATTTGAAAAATAGGCCATCCTTTAGATGCTGCAACAGTTTTAACAGTTCTGACAGTCACCATCTTAGTAACAGGAGGAAAAGTTTCATGATAATCTAACCATCCTGTTGTGTGTAGCCTTTAACCACCAGTCGAGCTTTAAACCTATCCACCTCACCATTGGATTTGTAATTTATTTTATACACCCATTTATCAGGTGGAAGATCTACAATATCCCATGTATGATTGTCCTCCAAAGCTTTAATTTCCTGTTTCATAGCAAATACCTAGTCTTGGTATGTTGCTGCTTCTTTATATGATGTAGGTTCTACTGAAGCAGAAAATGCTTGAATATATGTCTGATATGGAGCTGAAAGTTGATTGTAAGACAGATGATTGTACATAGGATAGATATGTTTTCTCGGTAGTTTAGTAGTCACATAATCCTTGAGCCAGATTGGCTGCTTGATTTGTTTGTGAAGTCTGATGTTTTCATTGGTTGTAGCAGGTGAAGATATGTCAGGTGAAGGTGTGGTAACCAACATGTAATATTGGGAAGATGATCCCTCCACCTGAGAAGGAATGAACTATTGATCTTCAGCAACAGGAGTAGTCTCACGAGTATGAAGATCTGATCCTGGTTCAGGGTCTGTCAAGGCAGGTGTAGAGCGATCATCCTCATATTGTGAGGTAGATTATAGTGGATGTGGTGGAGAAGTTGTAGGAGGTAGACTAGGATCAAAATTAGTTTCTACAGACTGGGAAAATAATGCTTCTTCATCATGGCTACTAGGGGTCTGTTTAAAAGGAAAAACATATCCTAAAATTTGGCATCCCTGCTAACAAAGAATGTATGAGTATCAAGATCATAGAGCCTATATCCTTTTTGTGTCTTAAAATAGCCAACAAGAACTGCTCTCCTTACTCTGGGGGCAAACTTGTGTCCTTTAGGAAGATTACAAGCAAAGCTTTGACATCCAAACACTCTCAAATGATCTAGGTTAGCTGACTTCCCATAGAGCATTGCATAGGGTGTTCTGCCTTGTAACACTGGTGCTGGGAGTCTGTTGATTTAGTATACACCTATCCTAACACACTCACCCCAGAATTTCAGAGGTATCCCACTATGGAACTTCAGTGCCCTAGCAACATCTAGAATATGCCTATGTTTTCTCTCAACTATACCATTTTGTTGAGGAGTATGTGGGCAACTTCTTTCATGTATAATGCCATTTTCAGCCAGTAATTCATTACATTTGACATTATAGAATTATGTACCATTATCTGATCTTAGGACCTTGATTCCAATATCAAACTGTGTCTTTATTATTGCAATGAAATTCTTCAATACAACACACACTTAACACTTAGATTACATTAAGCATACCTATGTGTATCTAGTAAAATCATCAACCACAGTTACAAAGTAATACTTTCTGACATGTAGGTGTTCTGTAAGGTCCTACACATCTAAATGAATCAGATGAAAAGCTACTTTAGATTTGCTTACACTATTAGGAAACTGCAATCTACTTTGTTTAGCCAGAGTACAAATGCTACAATTTCTTGATTTTCCTGCACATATCTTGTCTTGGAGAGAAGAGATATGTTGTATAGAGTTCCAGGATGCATGCCCTAGTATGTAGTGCCAAAGTTGCGTTTTCTTTTCTTTTATTACTACTCCTATTGTTATGCCTGTTGCTAGTGCATATTCCCTTAGTATGTACAAACCACCAAATTCTCTACCAACCCCCAATACCTTGCCATTGTAGAGTCCCTACAACATGCAAAAATTGGGAAAGAACTTCACTGTGCAAGTGAGGTATTTAGTGAGTTTTGATACTGACAACAAATTAAACTTGAAATCTGGCATATGTAATACATCCTTTATAAATTTTCCTCCTAAAATAGTAGCCTTTATAGTATACATTATCTCTGCCTTATTTCCTGTTAGCAATTGAATCCATGCCCTCCAATTTGCTTGGTATCACTCATTATATTCTTATCATGAGCAATGTGATGGGTTGCCCCTGAGTCTACTATCCAACTAGTTAAAGGGAGATTGGATAATAAATCCATAACACCTGCCATGTTAGTGGGGCATTCTTCACCTCCTTGTTTGTTCAGAAGTCTTATAAGCTGTTGATATTGTTCTTCAATGAGGAAATAGCCTTGTGGTTGAGTGATTGTCCCTCATATTTCTTCAGTTCTTGCAGAATTGGCAGAAGTTTTGTTTCCTCCTGACTTAGGCTTATTTTTTCTTTTAAAATCAGCTGGATAGCCAACAATTTTCCTTCAAATGTTCGTTGTATCCACAGTGTTCATAAATCAACCCAAATTTCTTAGGCTTAAAAGTCTGTCCTTTTCCTGCAAGCATATTCAATAGATCTCTATTTTTGTCTACTACACCAAGTGTCCTTTGACTCTCCTCCTGTGTCACTGTAGCATATGCTTCATTTATAGTCACAACTGGTCTCTTGAGAAGAACATTGCTTCTCACATTGTTGTAGCTCTCATTCAGGCCCATGAGAAATTGCAAGAGTCTCTGATTTCTCAGGTGCTCTAGTGAAGGCCTTGATTCTTCACAATCACATGAAGGCAGAGGAACCAACACATCCAGTTCACTCCATAAATCTGACATTTTTGTATAGTAAGTAGTCACAGAGTCATTGCCTTGTTTAAGAATAGCATTCTCTGTCTAGAGATGATATATTCTAGTCAAACTACATCTATCAAATTTCTCCTTAACTCACTCCATATTTTCCTAGAATTAGGTGCAAAAACTATATTTGGAATGAATTCATCAGAAACTGTGCTTTCAATCCATGACAGTACAATCGCATCACATTTTTTCCTATTGTGCTATCAATTCTCCTCTATACGAGATTTTACACACGTTCCATCTACAAAACCAAGCTTGACTTTCCCCATAAGTGCTAGCTTCATTTCCCTACTTGACAGGGCATAATGTTTTGGCCCTGTGAGCTTAATTGGAACTAAAACTAGACCTGGTGCATCTAATGCTTGAAGAAATAGAGGATGATTGTGCTCGAGTGAGGTTACCTTGTTTCCAGCCGTAGCGGATTGAAATTTTTCTTCGTCTACGATGAATGTGAGCATGTGATTTTTACTCGTCATACCGTCCCATAAAAAATCACAATAAATCAATTAATTTTATAAAATATTGACTGATTTTTCAGTAATTAATTGTG